>JBCFYV010009882.1:2830813-2924837 GCA_039000515.1 Timema cristinae | reverse complement strand
GGATCCCTTTCCATCCAGGTAGCGCTTTTATTGCTTGCTCCCTGTCCTATGTATCTCTCAGGAAGACGTTTTCATGTTTTTAGTTTATAAGCGTGGAATTATGGTTTTGGAAGTGCGTAGTGTCAATATGTGAGATGTAGAAATGTCCATTTAAAGCTGCCTTTGACTTTTTTCTGCAAAACTGTCCATCAATTTAAATTAAATGAAAGCACTAAAGAAACCCCGATATTTAAGAACTATACTTCAGTTTAATTTTGTCTATGGACGTCAACACCAGAACATTATCAAATGAGTTACAATAAAGCAATAATAGCAATACCAGTTCTTTTCTCACAATCATTTATTGAACATGGAGTTTGGTGGTTCAATGCAAATGATTCACAAACACTTGGATTCAATATTAATATCAAAGCATAAGCAAATACTAACCCTTGACTTGTGACTCAATGATCTAAAATATTCACCAGAAAATGTTCCTATTTAAAATTTAGCGGTAAGTTATAATTTATATTTTGATGGTCAAGACTCCTTAGCTACACGCTTACATCGTCACCACTGCTTATAATGCGAATCTGGTGCCTTAGACCACGTGGCCAACATCCACGTCACAACAGTCAATCTCACTAACCAATCGTCATATACAACGTGACCAATGTCTTACGTCTTATCAGTTATCCAAACTATACCGGAACATCCTTGAATGGCCAGATGCTTTGTCTCATAGCTAATGGACACTAACATACTGTATTATAGTCTAAGGTAGTGGCAAAATAGAGGGAATGATGTACACTAGTGAGCTTAAGTAAAGAACGATCTAGGGGACAAGGAGACCTCAAAGCATTAATGATGGCTTCGAAAATAACTGGCACAATCACAAAGATTGATTATTTAGAAATTCTAAACATGTAAAGTACATTAAATTCGTGAATGAATCACCAGTCGCTAAGAACCTCAGAGCTACATCCAGTCGAACTGTGACAAGTATCGTCGCTCTGAAGTTTGTTTGATTTTTACAGACATCAAATATTCTGAGTTGGTAGGTCTCATCCATATGAAATTCCTGAATCCAGCTCCATCTTCAAAATTCAAGTCTTTTAGGCAATTTTCGGCACACTCAAACCCTTCTGAAAACAATAATAACGGCTCCACCACCACCACCACCTTAGTTTACTTCCACTGAGATTAAATACCTGTAACTGATACAGACTCCAACAGCTACCTCGCTCAGAGAAATTTCAACTCACTATGTTAATCCAGTGAGGACACTGCAGCCACCATACAATTGCCTAGGTTATTTATATATTTGTTTACGGACATTCATCTGCGGGAATTTATTTATAGACATTTGTGTGTGGGCATTGTTTTTCAGTGTTGACTAGGCTTGATGCCACCAAACATAAATGTTATTTTGTATTAAATTTGGTAGCTTTTTTTTAACCGTTAAGAATCTGAGCTGGTAGACATAAAAAAACAACTAATTGGCATCTAGATATTCTATAAATTTAATACGAATTTATTATGAAATTTCCTCTGACATTCCGCCATATACTTTTGACTCGATTTATTCGTTGGGAGCACCCCCAAACCCCCGATGAGTTTTCTTTGCAAGTGGATGTAAGCTAATGTAATTCCAGTGCCGTTTTTTGATAGGGCTTACCGTTTAGCCGGAAGAGACCTCCAAATAAATGTCCGCACCGACTTTAAAGTTGCTCCGCCATTTTGAATTTTTGTCAGGGGTTAAAATCTAGACTTTTAACTTTTTGGAATTTTTCCATCGTTTATAGGCGAGAAGCTATAAGTTTGCCAAATTTAAAGTTTCTAGCTTATCTGGAAGTGGGTAAACATTAATGTCAGTGAGTGAGTCAGCTATGTGGCTTTATAGGAGTATAATTAGCTCCAAAATCTATAGATTTAAGATTGAGTACAACGTCAATGATATTAATAAGTTGTTATAGCCTGTTCACGACAGAAAGAGTTTGGAAATTGACTATTAGCCCTGTAGGGCAAATGTCTCACTATAATATCATATGCCTACGAACCAATTGACCTACAGCTACGACATCGTTCACAAATAGATCTATTGACGTCCAAATTCCGAATGTTTGTGAGCACTTTTAATTCGTAAAAAAAAAAATCTCTCAAAAGTCTTTAGACTCATCCATTGTGATAGGTTGAATCTCTTCAAGATGATGCCAAGTAATAGTACATACTAGAAAATAAAACCAAATTCACATCCAGATTTGCAACATACTTAAAATTACAAATGACTATTGATGACGTTAATAATGTGATAATATAATAATAATGAATAAACCATTTCCACATCCATATGGCGACATCATTCTCAACATATATTTCCTGATAACTTAATTGATTTATTGTTCAAATTGACATACTTTCACATTCAGGTTGTTTTCTAAGGCCAGAGAAGCACTCCTGCCCCACAATATACAGGCAATCACTATTTTATTATACCTCTTATCTATAGAGAGTAACGGATGGACACTCCCCCACGTCACGCGTAGCCCTCCGAAGAATCAAGCCCTCAATTCTTTTGGCAACGGCCGATCCAGCCACTTATATAAATCATAAAAAATAACTGGCTTCAGTAGCCGCATGGTCTAAGGCGCTACTCTAGTAGTAGACTAGACTGTCAATGACGGGGATATTGAGGTTAGAATATTGATCGAGTGTAATGAGGGTGATTTTTTCTAAATGGTTTTCCAATCTTTCTTCACGCAAATGTGGATACACCTTTTCTAAATGCAATCTTTATAATCCTTAAAATAATTAGCGTAATTAGTACGTAAAGGTTCATAATACGCGGTGATAAATACATATATTTATATTAATATATATATTTTTATTTTTATATATATTTTTTCACCGCGTTTTACGACCAGTTTATATATATTTATATATGATGAACACAAAAGGGCCCTTTTAGAGTTGGTGGAAAAACACAATAATATAAACAATACATAAATATTGAGGCAAAAATACCAAAATGAGGCACAGTCAAATGTATGTAAAATAAAAAATAAATTGTAAAGTGAAATAAGGGCAAGTGAAACAATGAAAGAATAAAAAAAGAGTACTCCGAGCATCATCACAAGTATAGTTATCAAATTGTCTCATCCTAGAAGCTAATCCCACTTCAGCATTAGATGGGAGCTGAGTCATGACTACTATCAATCAATAAAATGGAAAAGTATGAAGCTTTCAAATTTATTAATAATTTGATTTATACAAAACAAATTCAAATTAGGAACAAAGGTGATTTAAACTAATTTAAGAATATATTAGCAATAACTAATAACGCATAGTTATTAAACCCTGTAAACATTAATATTTTATGTCCTACACCTCTGACAAGACATCTTGTGAATGTGTGGAATGCCAGGCCACCACCGTGGTTCGGATTCCACGTTAAACTGTAGGTCCTTCATTTCATCTCACAATCACCCTACCATTACACATTAGCGTAAGTGTGTATAACCCGAACGGGTAGTAAGACGCGGTGCTAATAATAATAATAATATTTTATGATTATTAATATTATTAATATTAGTTTTGTTCTGTCTTATGACAGGTCTATTACTTTTGTTAGTGACTTATACCGACAATGCGAACGTTGCTCTGCCTCCTCCTATAGCTCCCATAGTGATATTTTTTCCTTCAAATCATCCAATATTTGAATCTAGCTTCTTCCTAAGCTCCTCTGTCCCTCAACCTTTCCTTCTATGATGTCGTATAGAGGACCATTCTTCCTAAAGATGTGGCCTATACAGTTTGCTTTGTATCAAAAAATCACATCCAAGGTGGTTCGTTTCCCACCCACAATTCTTAGAATTTCTTCATTTGTCAGCTCACCTGTTTAGTTAATCTTCTAAAGTCTTCTCCAGTACCACATTTCAAAGCTCTCAAGTATTTATTTCCATCTTCCTAAGAATACAAGTTTCTGCTCCAGACAGCGCGATGCTTCAAATGCAGCATTTCATCAGTTTCTTCCTCAGTTCCAAACTCAACTTGATGATAAGCAGTAAACCTCATCTTGTTAAAAGCTTTCTTGAACATGGCAATAGTCAAGCTAATTTCTTTGTTGCAGTGGGCGCCCTTTGTCAGCAGACTTCCCAAGTACTTGAATTACCTAATGTTTTCTAACTCCTATTTTACAATTTTTATTTTCAGCTGCTATTCATTTTTTGTAATACCCATTACTTTTGGATTCTTAATGTTAAGCTTCGTGCAATAAATATTGAGGCAAAAATACTAAAACTAGGCACAGGTAAATGTATATAAAATTTAAAAAAATCAGTCTCCACCAGCTGTTCCATTTTTTTCTGAAACTCTTCTTTGTTTCTGGCCAGCGTATTTTACTGTGTTGATAACGAATAAGCTAGCAAAAAAATGCGATCGGAGCTTACAATATATGGTTTAAAGTTTACTAGGAGTAATTTTATTTGACATTGCCATTACATTAGTTACATTACATTATCGTTACATTGGTAACCCTTCATACAGATTTTAACAAATAGAGGTAAAACAGTAAAATAATTAAAAATAAATCATAATAATAAATAAAAATATAATGTATTGGTTTTTTGATAAATTAAAAATATTTAGCTTTGAAATAAGTTTTTTTATTTGTACAGTACCAAATAACTCTTTATATAATGTAATTTCTAAAAAAATTATATAAAAAAATATTATTATATATCTACTGTATTTCTAATCAATATAATCACTAATAAATATATACCTATACCCCTTCTATGGCAGAATAGTCTAAGGCATCATTCTTATAATGGACTAAACTGCTGATGATGGGGAAATCGGGGTTCTAATCTCATTCGGGTCTAATAGGGGTGGTTTTTTCTAAATGTATTTCCACACTTCCTTCACGCAAATGCGAGTATACGTTTCTAAATGCAAACATTATTATCCCTTGTACATTAGCGTAATTAGAACATAGGCACATAGCCCGTACGGGTAGTCAAACGCAGTGCTGAAAATAAATTTTAAAATTCGACTTGAAATGTAATTACCATCAAAATGGATAATATAATGAATTGAGAATAAAATATATATTTTAAAATGCTAATTAGTTATTTGACAATATTTTTAAATCATAAATATGTATGAACATGAATTTAATTGTTTAAATGGTCATGATTTATGTTAAAAACCTTTTTTATTAATAGTTTGCAATTAGCCCCTAAATAACAAAACGTATGTGTTTACATTAATTTAAAATATTTTGCTTTCAGCTTTCTAATTGGACAACACAAACAACGACGCAAGGGTTTGAAGTGGGAACCGTTCGCACAGAGGTTTGTATATTAATAAATTTGATTGAAAATCAATATAAAAGTTATGATTGAGGTTTTCAATTGACCTTCCACTTATACAATGATTTTCAAATGAATTATTCACTTTAATATATTAGTATGTACTGAACATAAAACATGGGTTAATAATTTTGTATTCAAATAAAGGTTGAACAATTTCAAAATAGTAGTAAAATGAAACAATTTGAATTTGAACATTTTTTTTTCGACATGGACTTTCTTATAAGTTACGCTATGGTGGAACAATGAAAGGTAAGTTTGCTTTCGTTTAGGGAAAACGAGGGGTACCATTGGGTTATCAGACAATAAGTGTTAATTTCAACCAACCACAGATTTAATTTATATGCGTATATTAAACCTTTCATTTCACATTAAAAATTATTTCTACATTAAGATCTTTCATTCATTTTCACATCTTTCTCAAACTATTTGTGTATAATACAGTAAACATTTAAAGAGAATTTGGTCATTTGTGCATCCCTTTCTCTTTTTTTGTACTAAATACACAAGTGTGTTAGGAATTATAAAGGTTTAATTTAGATGAAGTGCTTCCACAATTGGTGGAGAGGAAGTGGAATACCATTTAGGAAAAATCACCCTGAGTGAACCCGACTGGGATCAAACCCCATCTTCAGCAATCTAGTCTATTGCGAGAGTAGCGCCCTAATCCTTGAGTCCACTGAAGCAGGTTTTTCTTCTTATTAAAATTGCTTTGTTCTTGTTTCAAGATTTTTAATAGAATAGGATGTTAAAGCTTAATGTTATTTATTAGTTTCTGTTGTTATCTGAATTAGCTCCATAATCATTAATGAAGATCATTTTTTGTTTTTTTCATTTATTTGAGGTATTTAACGTGCACTTTCTGAACCGACAAATTATATCAGCACAAGACTTATTAATTATCTTATATATAGAACGGACAAAACATTCATTCCCACCCGTTAATTCATCGCTTTGAGGCGATAAACCCACATTTAATAAATAGCGGTCATCTCCAAGCTTGTGTATAGCCAAGTATGAACAGTATATTTGGTTTCATAAAATTTAAATAACCTTATAATATTTTATATCTTGTGATTCAATATTACAAATCTCACTTTTTGTTTTAAAGTGTAGGAAATTATTATATTCATCTCAAAATTGATAAATAGATTAGTATCATTTCTTTACTTTAATATTCAAGTGTTTAACCATAATGTAAATATATTATTTTAATTATACAATATTATTAAGAGTAAGAAACCACATTAAGAACATCATGTGCTTACACAACTTCCTTAACTTCCTTCGAAGGGGAAGTAAATCTGTCGGTCTAATGTCGATTGTGGTATGTACAAGAACCCTGGAAGGTATGTGAAAATACCTTTTTTGCGCATATTAGTAGGATCTTTCACTCTCGCTAATAGAAACTCTCGTGTTCTGATATAATCAGTCGGTTTGCACCTTAAATATACCAGATAAATATTATGTGACATCAAGTACTCAGGAACGGGGGAAATACTCAGCGGCCCAATACCCATATTTAATATTTGGCTGGCTAAATTTATCTTAAGATTCCCTCAACATACACCATAAGCATTTCAAACATACTTAACATAATATTTTAATATTTATTTAGATAACTGACAAAACCTACTTCCATAGGGGAAAGCGGACAACCCGAATGGTTAGTAAGGCGCAGCACTAAATTAATAAAGTGGGAAATTTATTATTAAGTAGTACCAAACAACCATATGACTGTCATCATAAGCATGACAATTTTAAATAGTGAAAGTATGTTAATAAAATATTCTAAGAAATCACCTGAAGAGGGAGAATGTAGCAAGATAGCTCCTTCTTCCCTGATAGTTCCTAGTAATTTGTGTATTTCTGTCAAGTTGGTAAACATTTCCTTATTTTCATGACTACTATGCTGAGGAAATATCCAAGCTTTAAAATAATGTGGGCTTCTTTTGTGGTAGAAGCTATGTTTATAGTCGTTTTTATTTGAGTGACTTCATTAAAACTTAGTAAAATTTCAGATCTTTGAATGGTTGACATTTCCAGTACTACAATCGTTTTCCATTTCCTCCTCACTCATTTTAGTTGAAGGAATGAAGAAAGTATGAAAGAATAAATGCAATTCACATTTTATAGATATGCTTTAAATCTACGGTTAGATGTAGTTTCGTTTTTTTTACTAAACATTCCAACACGTGCGTGGAACCGCTCACTAACTCTCCTCCGTCGCTTCAGTTCTAACTGCGAGAAAAATTAGAGTTGGTTTAGAGTTCATCAATAAAAACTAAAAAAAAAAAAGTTTAGGACTCGCTCTTGCTCCTGAAGTATCTGCACTTAACATCGATCTATGTTTAACTAAGGAACGTTAATTCCAATATTTAAAGATAATAGGTTTAAATTTTTCTTCAATGTTTCTGTCGAAGAAAACTAGTTTCTACTAATAAATAATATGACCATCCGTGGAGTACTAGTGGATAGTACTAAATACACCATCAAAGCTAATTAATTGTTTATTATGAATGTATGAAATAATCTTTTATTATTTTGTTGTTGGAATCTTTGATTTCTAGCGTTAATATCCAAAATCAAATTCCCCTTGTAGGCTATATTTCAGGTGTGGGCAAAGGATTGCTATAGAATATAACATCGAAAGTGTATCGATTATAAATCCTACGTTTGATAACACAAATATATTAATTGAGAACATTTATTTCACTCCCCTAGTCAAAGTAGAAAATATAAGCAATTATTACTAACAATTCTCGAAAGTGTTTTGGCCCACTACACCTTTTAGTTAGTACGATTAAATTATTTGAACTGACCAGAAATGTATTGATACAAATTATATCCCATTACTAGAAAAAATTAAAAGCTTATCATCCACTTCTTGTTACGGGTAACATAATCGGCTTTGATCAGTCAAAACCAATTTATATTTGAATAAAATGATTATCTTATATTTGATCATTTCCTCCAGCCCAGGGTCACACGGTGGTCACAGGGTCTAACGCGCTACTCTCGTGTTAGAATAGACTGCTAAGGACGGGCACATCAAGGTTCAAATATCGATTGGGTGTACTAATGGGGTATGACGGCGGATATCAATTTTTGAATCTGGATCGGGTATACTAAGGGTGGTTTTTCTAAAATGTTTTTCCACACTCTATCCACGCAACTGCTGGTACACTTCCTAAAATACAACCTTATTAAATCCCAAAACCATTAGCATAATTAGTACATAAGCGTATAACTTGAATGGGTTGTAAGATATGGTGCTAAAAAAAATAAACACACCAAGTGTTATAAAAATCATGTAACTTTTATCACACATTTTGTGCGTATAACCCGAATGGGTAGTAAGACGCGGTGCTAATAATAATAATAATTATCACACATTTAGACTAGATTAGATATATGAGCTTAAATATATTAAACTTATATTATAAATTATATAGTATATATATAAATTATTAATATTAATATAAATACTTATATGATTCAATATATTATAATCATTATCTATATTATAATAAATTCATTATTAGGCATTAATGCTTTAATTTTTAAAATCGTTAGAAGGATATATAATTTTAATTTTATGATAATTAAATTCTTACCATACCACAACACATTAGGTAGATATTTTAATCTTTACAATGAGCTGGTGGAAGCTTATTGGATTTTTCTTTACTCAAATACATCTTTTGAACATTTTACCAAATTAATCCAAAATAAAATAAAAATTTATGTTTATTAAATAACTACTCAAATTTTCTCGAAATTAACTATTTAATATTTTTCCTCGATTAGCTAGTAGTATATTTAAAAATGAAAGTTCAGTTTATTTAAAAATCAAATAATATAAAGTTGTATCATCATTCTTGCACTTTCGTAGATTAGCTAAAGCATCTTCAACAGATAGAGGCATTTCTATTAACTCAATAGAAAAGAGTCTCAAAAGTAAACCAAAGTACTTTTTGGAAATATTTTAAATATAATAGTGTGAACAAGATATCACTATCCAAACTTATAATTAGTGGCCATATTATCAATTATCTTTTATTTAATGACAAATGAGTTTGGGTGAAAACTACTTGTAATCACCGTATAATTCCACCTTAATTATAATACCCTTACATAACATATATAGACACCTCTATTATATTAAAAAATGTAGTTAATCTAAATGTATTAAAATTGGTGTTATCCAAAATTTTATTTTTAAAGGGTTTGCTCAAATTATAAGGCCCATGTTAGCCTATAATTTCATCTTTAGGGTGTCAAATGAAACTTTTTTTTAGCATGGATAAAACATATATAATACCTATATATCATAAAGTAAAATTTATGTTTGTAAGTATTATTAAAAGATCGGCCCTTTAGTTTTAACCTCAGCGGCTCATCGTAGCTTTAGTCATACGAGGTTAATATTGCACATTTTAGACATTTAAGATGTGGTTAAATGTTGTAGATGAATGTGTGAATAAGAGCAAAATTAAGAGTTTTACCAATAAAAGAGCATATATGACTCAGTGTATGGATGTTATTGAAGATAAGAGTATGTAAGGATAGGGAAGTGCGAGGATTGTTAGTGAGGATGGAGTACGGAGCTGTTATTTGAGCTATACGTGGATTCTAGCCTACCCCGTAGTGGAACGGTGGGATTATGTATATATGTATGTATGTATGTATGTATGTATGTATGTATGTATGTATGTATGTATGTATGTATGTATGTATGTATGTATGTATGTATGTATGTATGTATGTATGTATGTATGTATGTGTGTATTTCAAATTTTAATCAAATTAATGTATTAAAGATTTTTTTTTTAAATTATTTGAAAAAACCATACATGGGCATGATTTTCCACATTTTAAAACCATATTCTGATGCTCAGTATAATTTTTTGAGCCTACTCAAACTCTATTAAAACTCTATTTTCACTATTATATTGACCATATAATTTCCTAATCATTGAAATAATTTGGCTTGATTAATAATATAACCTCTTCATTTATTAATGTTGACTATTTATTACTACTGTAATATTTCTTGGTAAGGTCCAAACTTGAATAAGCTAGTGTGCTTGTAATTCCATTACCTTAAATTACTTTCTCAAATTTGAGTGAGTTCAACGCAAGCTTGTTAACTAATGCTGTGTTAGTTATTTTCCTAGCAGTTTTAATATAATTAGGAACTAGTTGTAAACCTTTTATTGATCTCAAAAATTCTCTCACGTAGAATTTATACTGAGGCCCTTTTTAATTTTAACATTTATAATATCATCATCTAGTGTAATGTCTCCCTCAAACATGTACGCGTTTATGAGCACTCTCGGACAAAAAAACAAAAAATCATAGTTTAATAAGCTTGTAATTTCTATCAGCTCAGCCCTCTCGGTCGTAGTGTTCAGTAACACTAAATCTTGATTTGAATTTCTAAAAAAAATATATGCTTGAAGTTAAAAATATATTTAAGAAACGTTTTAATGGCTTTAGTTTTATGTCACCGCCTTTACTTAAGTTTGAAAATATTTTTCTCTCTTTATCATTTTCTTAAATAAATGGTTATAAATTAATTTGTTTCCGCCTTAGTTTATGTTTTGTCATATTTTAATACATTTTACATTGTTAAGTATTTTTAAGAAACTGCCTGTTATATGTTTTTGTGATTGTTGATAATCACTATAAAAAGTAATTAAAGCTAGATGAAAAGTAAATAATTTTAAACCCTTATTATCCACATACCAATATAAGGAGCAGTGAGAAACCCTTGCTCTAAAATTATATTTTTTTAATCATTACGTCTTACTACCTGTTCAGGTTATACGAATATATTATAATTACTCCACTGAAGTAGGGATGAGGAAGGAAGAATGTTAGAGGTAATCGAACCGCATTTGCGTAGAAGGAGAGTGGGAAACCATTGATCAAAAACTAACCTCAGTAGACCCAAACCCACCTCAGTGGCGTAGTGTGCTAACACATTTGTTTCGTGATTGCTGAAGACGGGGAGATTGAGTTTCGAATCACAGTCGGTTAGCTGGGGGTGGTTTTTATAAATGGCTCTCCACTATCCCTCCACGCAAATGATGGTTCACTTCCTCTAAATTCAACCTTCCCAATTCCTAATCCATTAGAATAATTAGTACTTAAGCATATAACCCGAACGGGTAATAAGACGCACTGCTAAATAAATAGGTAGACCAAAGCAGTACTTGAACACGTAAACTTTATATGTCGTCTTGGGAATGCCAGACCTCCACCGTGGTTCGGATTCCACGTTAAACTGTAGGTCCTTCATTTCATCTCACAATCACCCTACCATTACACATTAGCGTAAGTGCGTATAACCCGAACGGGTAGTAAGACGCGGTGCTAATAATAATAATAATAATAATAATAATAATAATAATAATAATAATAATAATAATAATAATAATAATAATATTATATGTCGTCTTCACCAGGTCAGTCTAACACAAGAGTGACGCATTAAAACCTTCAGCCACTGAAGCGGGCTAAAAATTATAACTTATTAGATATATATTTTTTCTTGTTAAATTCTCATCTAACAAAATTTACTAAGGTAATAATGATATGTCCCGGCACAAGATCTGATTGCCAGACCCTTCCTTCACCTCTGGCAAGACGTGTATTAATCACGACTTGTGAACCATCTACCGTGGTTCGGATCCCACGTAAAACTGCAGAACCTCAATTTAATCTCACAATCACCCTACCATTACACATTAGCGTAAGTGCGTTTAACTCGAACGGGTAGTAAGATGCGGTGGTAATAATAATAATAATAATAATAATAACAATAATAATAATAATAATATTATTTCTGTAAAGAAGTTACAAATATTCACAATAGAATGTATCATTAAATTATAGCCTTACTACATATTATTCACTACCAATTCTTTAATATACTTCAACGAACGCAAATAATTTGAGAATCAAGGTTTCATAGAAAAGTATCTCTCAATCCACATATAAAATCTTCTAAATTATTAAAGGTTATTCTAGCTCTATATTCTTTATACCCATGGTTTTAAATACAAGCGAGCCTCCCGTTCAAGGTCTTTCTTTGACAAAATAAAAAAGTGGTAGTATTGTATACTTATTAGTCTTAGCCTTGTACTCCGGCAAGGCTTTCTTAGTTGGCGTAACACATTGGTTTTATTCTCCTTGGGTTAAGCCAAGACGAATGATCGAGTTAAGGAACGCGCCTGTTTTGACACCGAACACTTCTAGGAAATCGTCTTGTTGATTGGAAAGGGGGGGGGGGGGTGTCAGAGCGCTGGTCGAATTCAAACACGTGTAGAGCAGTTTAATAAAAACTATGGTCATAACTACCACCAGGGTAGTGGGGCAGTGCCCCAGGGCCCCCGGACATAGGAGTCCTTTGAATGAGAAGGATTTAAAATATATATATATATTTTTGAACGAAAGCAGACCAAAGCTTTAATCAAACGCATATCGTCTAATATATTAAACTCTCGCTGTTTTTCCTTGTCAATCCGTTAAATATTTCACTTTTTGAAACTATGCACTCTGATCATAAGCATCTGATCATACGAAGCATACAACACACTATATTAATACTGTTTTTAAATAAAAATATTTCTGTATTTTATCTTAATAATCCAAAGTGCATTGTAGTATTATTGTATTTAATTGCATTGGCCCAGTATAATTGTAAAGAATAATTTGCAATTTAACTTTATAAATATTTTACCTTGGACATATTACATGATTTTATATTAAAAACCGTATTAACTTAACCGGATCAAAAAAATGCAATAACTAACAACTTATATCAACAAGACTTACTAACCGAAAGCAAAAATGTGGTATTTAGAGGTGGAAAAGGAAAAATATAAAGGAAGGGGGGGCATTATTATCTGTAGCCCCAGGGACCCCAAGTCTCTAGTTATGGCCTTGATAAAAACTGTCATAAACTCTGGTTTTTTTTAATATTATTCTTAGCACCGTGTCTTACTACCCGTTCGGGTTGTACGCACTTATGGTAATGTGTAATGGTAGGGTGAATGTGAGATGAAATGGAGGATCTACAGTTTAACGTGGAATCCAAACCATGGTGGAGGCCTGGCATTCCTCACATTCACAAGTTGTGATTAATATATTTTTTTAATAGGTTGTTTGAAAGTTAGTATTCCCATTATTATTTATATTCCTAAAATCACCAAGTCTACTGTTTCAACCACCTGAGGGAACTTTCCATGGTTCATATAGCAGCATAATGCCTGGCAATGACTGAATGACATGTTCCTCCTATTTAGTATGGGCAATTTTAAAGCCATCTAGTTTTATATATATTTTTTTATTTTTTATATGTTTATTATTTTAATAAAATATTAGCTTTATGGCCTTGCCCTTGAAACTAGTTCTTCCTTTAAAAATGAAAGAGCTCACCGGGTGGATGTGGACAGAGACATCAGTCTCATTCTGTCTGGATTGCTAGCAAAGGAGTTCCTCCCATCCAGCGATCACAGGACCTATAAACCATGTGCTGCACCATTGAATGGAGAGTTCTAATATGCTAAGATTTTTTTACTTCTATTAACCCCTTAGAGATCGTAAAAAAATTGAACTCAAGATTCTGATAGATGTCGACGTTTCATGACCACCTGAAACCTAAACTGTCTCTATCGTGATACCGCCCGCCTGTCTCCGGCCCTCTGTCTGTGTGTCTGTATTTCGGCCTAGTGTCAAAACTATTTACTGATTGAGCTAAAACTTGGTATTTACGGTTTTCATTTAGTTCCCCGAATGGTTTTTATAATTAGATCTCTTACCCTAAAATAATATACTGAAAGGAGAAACGAGATTCTAGAAATATATTTTATTCATTTTGAATATATTTTGGTAGGCATTGTTTAGCATTAAAAATATAATGGCTACCCTCCTTTTTCCATGAAAATTATTTACGTATACTTTAAATGTGCAGAAGTTACCAAATTTTATCATATATCCGTAACTATTTGAGATGATAAATAACGTATCATTGTAAATTTGTAGTTTTATTCAAATTAAAATATTTTACTGAAATATATATTTTATAAAACCAAAAGTTTCCGAGTTATAATCTAACTTTTTTTTTAACACTTTGAAATTGAAATTATTTATTGATGCGCTCTGATGGATAGAGAGGTGTTCCCCTTTTTCTCAATGTTTCTGTAACAGTCTATAATATTTAATATACTATATGTTATTTGGCAGAGTGTTTCTGTAACGATGTATATTCTTTTAATTCGTAAATCTTATGAATTTTTAGTAAATTAATTTATTTCAAGATAAAGGAGTGAGAAAGTGTGTGGGGTGCACCATACAATTAACTTAACATAATTAGCCACAATCCCTCTACACAAGTCTGGGTACACTTAAAACAAATTATACCTTTCTCATCGTTATCCGAATATTTCTATTTTGCGGATATACTAGACCTTTATTAGGGTGCGGATAACTTAAAAAATAGCGTTATTTATGCCTGAAAAATATTTCTAATTAAAATTAAATCACGTTATAAAAATGTACCTGACACACTCCATTCATTCTAGCTTAAATAGAAACGACTTCACAAAATAATAACAACGAACCAATTTTCTATGTAAATATTTCGTTGAAATTTACAACATGAAACGAGTTTTGATGATTTTAAGTTTAAGCTAAATTGTTGCATAAAATAAATTTATCAAATAAAAATGGACAGATAAGTAGCACTAAAAAAACCAAAGTAGCTCTGAAAAGGATAAACTGTAAACCATTTATGAACGAATGAATGCATATTTGACTGACATTGAATATTAACTATAATATTCCTTACAAGACTATCCTAAAATGTATTCGTTCCATTTGTTCTAAACATGTGAAATGTTAAAAGGGTAAAAATAAATTTTATTTTATTTTCATTGGCTTAGAATTTATAAATAATGTTTATTTAATAATATAAATATACATAAAAATATTTAACTTTTACTCCTTGTGTGTTGTATGATTATTCAATAATATACATATATATAAAAAATATTTACCTTTTGTTTCTTACGTGTGTAAATATTCTGATCGAATATTTTACTAAATAAAATGTTATGTAAATTATCAGATTTATTAATGAATCTGTAATCCTAATAAGCATCATAAGAGTAGATTCTTATGAATTAATTAACTGGATGAAATCTCACCAAAACTTTACAAATGATCTGCAAAAATATTAAATCCTGTAAAATATTTTATAAAATAAACATTTTCCTGCGTGCCACAAATCATTAAAAAAAAATAGGTATGTTGTACGTGGCTTTCAATATACGTATTCTCACACGCACCGGGGTACATTATTCAATTGCATGAATCTCGTACTGTCTGGTTTGTCGGTAATTGATAGTTTAGTGTTTCAATTTTGGTTAGGGCTACTTAGAAAGTTTTACATGATTGGTTTACGTGAATTCGCATTTACTTCCTTTGAATTTATTTTCCTCATTCATATCCTGTTAGTGAAATAAAATTGGCACGCAACTAAATTAACAAGTAAATTGTATTAAATGTTTAAAAAAACTTTCAGCATTTTAGATTAAGTTTGGATTTCAAGAATTAATTCTTTGAAAAACAATTAAACATACATTACATTCCTAAGTGAACCCACTTTTTTCTTATGCCCATTATGATACAGGCGATTAAAACCTCAAAATGGTAATATTTAATTATGTGTGATACGATTTATGCTTGTAGAAATGTAAATACTGCTCTTAGAAGAACCCTTTTAATGCGTTTTAAGCGCTAAAGTCCTCGATTCATATGTTGATCATAACGCTAAATATCATTGATTCATACTTTAAGTTATATGATCAGCACAATAAATTCATCGATCTCCAAGTTAAGTTGTTATAAATAAACATGTGTGATTGTGATATGCAACTGGTGACCTCGGTAAACTTCTTTACAAACATTGTTTTCCGTTAAATGGTGTGCAGAAAAGGTTTCTTGCACACCATGATCTTGAAGGGCTAATCTTAACTCTAGGGAAATGGTTGAGGAGGGCAATTTATAGAAAGTGAAACTGCATTAGCGATAGGACAGAAGCGGAAAAGTGTTCTGCATTGAAACGTTTTTACATTCAATGTTACTACCCACTCACCCATCCCGAGAATGATGTCCTGATCCTCATACAAGTATTCAAACCTAAAACTCTAGCAAATAAAGGATCAGTATCAGAACCTGTGAATGATAGAAAGCACAGTACCCGATAGCATGGGAAGGAGGATGTAGATTCTACTATACTTCCTGTATGAAGTTGTGAACATAAAGGATTGAGTGAGGGTGGGTTCGTATCTAGTTTAGGCAGTAGCTGATTTAAGTGAAAGGAGTGCTTGGAGTAAATGCATTGGCATCTGCAAGGAATTGAAGTAGAGAAGCTATCGTGAAGAATGAGGCTGAATTTATATTATTGATAATATTTGTGCATATTCCAATATATAAGTCAGTGCGAGCTTCAATTGTTATTCATCCTCTCAAGCGTTGAGAGCAATTTCAACTATCTTTACTCACCTTTCCAACACTGTGTGACACTCTACTAATATATAGGTAGTATCATGATCTAACATATTCCACTATATTAATATGCTTACTAGACAACTTTAATGTTATAGTGGGTACATAATCCTACACATTTTACAGTCAAATTTACTTAGGAAGAATCTTGTCGTACATCTAGGAAAATTATAGTCAAACGTTAAATCTCGCAATAGATATCTGACGCATTTCCTATAAAATAATAGTATTATTATGGTTATCTTTGTTAACAGGTGACCTGGATATCTAGGGGTAAGGTGTCAGACTTCTGTGTTGGGAGTTCCGGGGTTCAATCCTCGATCCCGGCACAGATTTATCTAATCCACAAACCCTTCCTTCACCTCTGACAAGATATCTTGTGAATGTGGGGAATGCCAGGCCTCCACCGTGGTTCGGATCCCACGTTAAACTGTAGTTCCTTCATTTAATCTCACAATCACCCTACCATTACACATTAGCGTACGTGCATACAACCCGAAAGGGTAGTAAGACGTGGTGCTTATAATAATAATAATAATAATAATAATAATAATAATATCATCTTTGTTAACCGTTGATAAAACCTTACCTATGAAAATTTAGACTAAATTATAGTTTCCTCGTCACCAGGCAAATAGTATAATCAGATGGGAATAGTGCAGATAGATTTTAATACAATTTTGAAAAAAATACTGAGGATAAATTATTATACTTAACATATAAACTATAGCCTGTAGGCTTAACATTATGTCCAACACCTTAGCTCAGATGTTAGCATATCTGTCTATTGCGATAAGGCCTAAGGGTCCCGGGTTCTCTTCCCGGCACGACATAAATATTTGTGACTGGATAAATGTGGGCTTACCCTTTCCCATTGATGAATTAACGGCTGAGAACTGGATGTTGTGCCTGTCCTAATCTTAAGATAGGTTATAGGGTAAATTATTATTATTATTATTATTATTATTATTATTAGCACCGCGTCTTACTACCCGTTTGGGTTATACGCACTTACGCTAATGTGTAATGGTAGGGTGATAGTGAGATGAAATGAAGGACCTACAGTTTAACGTGGAATCCGAACCACGGTGGAGGCCTGGCATTCCCCACATTCACAAGATCTCTTGTCAGAGGTGAAGGAAGGGTTTGGTAATCAGATAAATCTGTGCCGGGACCGAGGATTGAACCCCGGCCGCCAGCACAGAAGTCTGACACCTTACCCCTAGACCGCCAGGCCACCTATAGGGTAAATGAAGCTACGACAGGCCTATCAAGCCGGTAGGAGTAAACACATGGCTTGAATAAAATACTGACCACAGGCTGGAGAGTAGTCTAATGAATATAGGTAAGTTTTAATATTCTCAAACTTATGTGACATAAGTTAGTAAACTTAAATTTTGTGTACTATCTGCCTTTAAAATGTGCTAATTAAGAATCAAATAGCCAAAGCTATTATGTATGTTTTTGGTGAGGATTTATTCCCTCTAGATATCATATTCTGAAAATTGAAAAAATTGACACCTGGACACGGAAATCGAACCCGGGGTCTTTGGCTTAGTACTACAATGCTTCAACCACTGAGCTATCCCGGGATGGTCCCATGTACAGGGTTGTTATTCATTCATATTTTAAGGCAGAGTACAAGTGGCAGCAATAAGCCAACTACCGAGTCTAAGGTGGCTGCATTATCTGATAGCTCGTGATCCTAATAAAATCACACATTTGTGGCCGACGATTTCCGCACGTCCATCACAGACTCTGCCTTAAGATATGAGTGAAGAATAACCCTAGACACGGGACGATTCCTGGATACCTCAGTGGTTAGAGCATTGGCGTACTAAGCCAAAGGTCCCGGGTTCGATTCCCTTGTCCGGGTTTCAATTTTCAGAATATGTTCTAATTCTAATGCATGACTAAATAATTTAGAATCACAAATAAACGATTGGTTTTAAAATAATTATATTTTAAACTTTAAACCAAGGTCATAGATAATAACTTAATGTTTACCTGAATCTCGAGGGAGCTAACTATAACATTCTAAAACTTGCTTGCGATAAATCGGTTTATATCTTTCAATATTTAAGCTTCAGTTTACTCTCATAATATGAACATTCAAAGGTTGGTATGAATATTGTATTAGATAATTAAAAAAAATGATGCTGCAAGTTAATAAAACCAAGCTTCAGGTACTATTTGTCTTTTAAATGTTCTAATCAAGGTATAAATATACTAGGAAATATTTTTTATGCTCATATCATAACGATTGGTATAAAAATAAATATATTAAATATACTTAAGACTTTAAACCATGAATATAAATTATTACTTATTGTTTACCTTTATCCAGAGTGATCTTGATAACCTTGCAAATTCTCCATAACTATCAATTTTGGTAGGAGTTCTATTAAACCAATTGGTCAATCGACTAAATGCGTAAGCGGGCTATATTCCAAGTTCATTTCATCTAGATTCTCCTTATATTAAACGGTATACCCTTCTTCTTTAATATTACCTACAATTAAATGTAAAGTCCGTTCACCGTAGGAATTGTTTTCTGAAAGGCCTTTTTCCCTACCAAAAATCTATTATAAATTAGGAATATTTGTAGGGAAAAAACCTCTCAGAGAGTAATTCCTACCGTGAATGGAGTATATATAGCCCGTACAGACAAAAAGAGTAGGCTACATTTCAAGTCTAATGTTGATTAATCACTGTGCAAAGGAAACACTTTCTCTGTTTAAGGATGATTCTAAACACTGAATAACATTTACAGAACTTCCAATTAAAAGTCTTAGTATTATAATGTTGAATAATAGGCCCTATAATGTATATTTTCCCAGATTATTTCTATATTATATTGCATTTAAAGCTATAGTTCTGAACTGATACATTTCATTATGTACTCGGGCAAATAGCATTGTGTTTAAGTTTTCTACTTGACTAGAAAACATAATTAGGTAAAATAATTCAACGCTGATTTAGAAAAGATTTTACTACTAAGAATTACTAATCATAAATTAAAAAATATTGTATTCATACCAGCTTTTAAAATGTTAAGATTATTAGTGTAAACAAAAATATTGAAAGTAATAAAACAATTATTCACAAATGACTTTCAGGATCTTAAAATCACCTTTTCTAATCACAGAACGAAATGGTTTGGTTATGTTTGGATCTAATATGTTTTTTCTTCTAACAATAATAATAATTTTTGCCATTTTCAAATTCAATCAATCACACACTTTGAATTTTATCTGTACGTTGTAAAAAATCAAAACCCATTTTGGAGTTATCCCATTTAAGAATTGGACAAAAGATATAGCTCGGCCAGAGTGCATTTAAATAAAACTCTTTCCTACTTGAATGTTACATTAAAGACACGAATTCCTGAGTTCTCAAACTAAATAGTGACTCTGACCTAGATGGTTTTATTTCCGGAGCAAATTGTTGAAATCTTGTGTTGAATAAATAATCTGGTTCAGATTCTGATATTTCAAGAGCGATTTCTGAGGAGCTTGGACAGCATAATAGATATAATCCGGATGCTGATATTCCTGAAAATTTTTTGAGGATATTGGACAAATGTCCCTGATCTGAAAAATTAATCCGGTCTTGGTTCTGATATTTTCGGTTCAAACTCTTGGAACCCTGTACTCAAGAATGAATCCTGTCTGGATGATGATATTTCCGCAGAGAAGTCCAGGGATCTTACTTAGACTGTAGAATGAATCTGGCTCTAATGATGGTATTCCCAGAGCAAATTTTTGGAATCCTTAGACTGAAGAATTAATCCAGTCCGGATGATGATATTCTCAGAATGATTTGTTGGAATCTTGGAATGTTAATGTTGTTCAAGAGTACCATGTCCAGAGAGGCTCTTGTATAACAGAAGCAGGTTTTATGAATGAGGTACGATGTTGGACATCTATGACAAAAACCCAATATTTTGAATGGTAATATAGCGAGGTAAATTTATACAAAATTCTGGTGTGAATAAGAAGGTGAATATCAAACCAAAACTATTCTTTGCGATAAGAACATATTTTCCTTCTTCACTCTCCAGCCCTCCACTAGCGTAATTATAAACTCTATTTGGTTTACCGAAGCTGGGATAAAGGGTTCATTTCTCGTTTATAGTATGAATACTTCCTTCTGTTAGCCTTTTCACACTCTGATCGTTTAATAGTGCTATAGTTTTGACTTATTTTTGTAATATTTAACGATTTTGTTCAAATTGGTTATCCGTGGACTAGCTTACACGACATATTATAATGCATGCTTATATTTATAAAATAAATTAATTTAAGGATCGTTTACTCTCAACAAATTATATAAAACTTAGAAATTTTTCAAAATTAGCCTTGAAGATCAAGTTCAAAATGGGTCTTTGGGAATAGTTTTGAATGAAAAATATTAATAAGTTTTTATATTTTATAAATTAAAAATAATTTTAGCAAAGTTAACAAGTAATTTCTCTTTATAATTTTTAATTTGTTGAAAATATTTTTAAATAATTTTTTAAAATTCATACAATAAAGAGGGATTATTGTGATTAGCAAGATGAGGTTTTTATTTTTATGAGGACAACAGACTTAAGGCTAGTTTACTAGAAATTTATGTTTGTAAATGTTCATCCTAGATATAATACACAGTATGAGAATGTTTTTACAGTTGCGCTTGTGTTGTACCATGTATTTAAAAGATGTTTTAGAAATTTGCTTATTTACCAGCCTTCCTAGTGAAACGCATGCCTCTCATCAACCACAGCTGTGTGTCTATTTGTTTTCCCCCTTCCACTTTTCTAATATTCACCATTCTTAAGTTTGATTCCTCCATTGTTGTAGAGGTAATGTTGATATTAGTTGGGTGGAATGCACTTTACACTTTACACCTCCTAAGTTGCAATATCTGCTTAACGAAAATGGGCTATGTATTTACAAGGAGGCCTAATTCAATCATAGTATTTTGATAATTATATATTTACCACCCAACTGTCGAAAATGGTTTCTTAAAGTCTTAGTAGTAATATTCTTGAATAAACGGAAAATGTAAGGCAGGATTTGAGAGAATTTCATCCTATGAATTTAAATGCCACCATAGTACCCCCATCAGCTGTCAAGAATTGTTTTATAGACCTAGTAATATTATATTTCATGCCGTAAATGGTGTTCACATTCATATTATATTGTGCTGAACAACTATCAATTTATTTTACAGTTTTATCCTCATCATTTTCTTTATTAGTTGGGTCAGCATCCTCTAACGTTACTCAATTAAGCATAAATAATAGTTATTCATTTATTGTATTGTACTCTCTGTTTGGTTCATGGAGGTATCAACTGGCTACTCTTTGAAAAAAATATCAACAGGGGGAAGAGGGCAATCATCGATCCCTTAGGATAAGGAAAGCTTCAAGGATCGTCGAAAACTGCTCAGAGATAGGGATTAACTGGCTAAAGACTGTACCCTGCAATAGCAACATTATCTATCCTTGTCTCTGACTGTCACACATCTATCTATTTGGCGTAGGAATAAACTCTCATTTCTCAACATTGTGTTCGGAACGTAATACAAAGTATATTTCGAACTTATCATACATTCTGGATTGGCGGGATTGGGGGGGTGGGGGGGGGGGGGAGAGGTGAGTCTCTAAACTACTCCTAAACATTATAAGTAAAATAACATTCTATTAAGTACATATCTTACACATTGCATCAAAATTAGAAATCGATAATAAAATCCATGTTATAATAAATTGTATTTAAAATATCATTTCTAAGAGCTTATTGATTGATATTGGTAGATGTGCGTAGTTTTGGATGGTATGGTAAATAAACACCAAAATACCATTAATACATTCGGTAAATATTATTTTGTAGAAAAATTAACTTGAGTTATTGAACTAAAATGTGCGTAGTAAATAAACATGTTAGACTTTTTGACTCACTTTTAACATTTTTTTGATTGAGAACAATGTTTATTTCATTAAATATATTTAAACTTTTGCTCATCGCTTCTATGTTGTTTTAATCTTTGATTATATGTTATGTACTATACATAAAATCAAAATTTTCAATAACCATTGGTCATACTAAAATATATAATTAATTATTTACTGGTGACCTGGCGGTCTAAGGGTAAGGTGTTGGACTTCTGTGCTGGGGTCCGGGGTTCAATCCTCGGTCCCAGCACAGATTTAACTGATTACCAAACCCTTCCTTCACCTCTGACAAGACATCTTGGGAATGTGTGGAATGCCAGTCCTCCACCGTGGTTCGGACTCCACGTTAAACTGTAGGTCCTCCATTTCATCTCACAATCACCCTACCATTACACATTAGCGTAAGTGCGTATAACCCGAATGGGTAGTAAGATGCGTTACTACTACTAATAATAATAATTACTATTATTATTATTAGCAACGCATCTTAAAAATATGTCAAACTATGTTAGTTAGTGTAACTTTTATGTTTTACATAATCATTACAGTCACATTTTCAAGGCCAGGTAAACTGGGGGATTGATACTACCAAGTACATAATATATTTAACTATCCAACCGTATTCAAGCTTTGAGGATCAGGAGGCTGACAAATTCTTAACTCCATACTCTCTGCCCAACTTGTTTATTAAGCGTGTTTCTCTCTTGTATGTATATATACATAATTGTATGTGTTGCAGTGTATATAACGTAATGAGCTATTACTCTCAGTCTTAAGTTTAAATAACGTCCTCCTATAACACAATTTGTTATGTGTAGCGTTCTATTTTCCACGTGGTCGTCAGGAACCTATCAACCATTAGGATTATGACCGGGTTGTTAAGCTCTTTAAATTATACTCGTTAGTTTACTGTGATTAGAGCTTTGAAACAATTGTAATTTATCAGTTATCTAAACATATATTAATTATAGAATGTAACAAAGATGTCCGTTTTAGTCACACTGCACCAGGTAGATTTTTACGGTTCTCAATGTAAAACGTCTCTATCAGGGATCAAATCTATCATACCAAATGCATATGTACATATTTTAAAGGGGAACTTTCACACAAACTAGATTAATTACACTCCTTTACCATAAAAATAATCAGTCTAATTTTAGGTACAATATAGCCAAGAAGCACTTTTCACTATCTCCAAACACTATAAGTGTTGTACTGTTTGAAGTATTATGGTTTTATTCGCCTCGCATTGGGCGCTAATTGAAGAATTGTGGTTTTTACTTTTTGCACCGCGATGGTCGCCATTTAAAGAATTATAGTTTTATTCGCCTCGTGATCGGGTGCTAATTGATGTGTTACGGTTTTTGTTTAGCTGATAATTGCCCCGTGATCGAGCACTAATTAAAGCGGTATGGTACCTTGATGATATAATTGGTAATTATAGCCCTGTGATTGAGCGCCAATTGTTGAACTATTGAAATAATACACAATTATTAGGTTAGATGTGATTTTATTTTAATATCACTATTTTTTTGATCGTAAAACTGATCATGTTAATAATTTCGAGACGCAACTGATAATGATAACACGAACGTACGTATTGAAGGCTGGAGTCAGTTAGTGCTAGTTAGTATGATGAGACACTGTGTGAGCCACTGTCGATTATTTCACCACGCCGAGTATATAGCTCACTTCTAAAAGAACATTCTCGAAAATGTTATAAAAAATTAAAGTAAAAAAAAAACATCTCGGTGGCAGTAGAAGGTCCGAGAGCCGGATGCTGCCTCACATTACCTTTTAAAATCTCTATTCGATCTTTCCAGAACTGGAAGTTATTATTTAAAAACCTTAAATTGTCATATTGACTCTATTAACGTCACGCGCTCTGACGTAACTTACAATGGCTCTCGCCTTCTTATAAGAAGAAGTGCTTTAAGCGTCACGTAATATATTATAAAGTTCATATAAGATTAAATACGTTTATAAAATTAGGACGATATTATTATCAATACTCTCACATATTCTTTAGGGGAAAATCAGTAACATTACATGTTATGATTAGAATCATAAAAGCCATCTAATGAGATTCTCAATTGTATTGGCTAGAAGATTATAGTGTGTACCCCATGGGTAGTTAAAGGTGTAAAACACATATTGATACAACCAAAAAGTATTATTTATTTTCAAAATCCAAGCTAATTAAGATTCTAGTATATGTGCTCTTCTGATCAAGTTTGCAATACCAAGTCTTTATAATATTATGATTATGCAAAAAGTATTTAGATATGTATAAGAAGCTCCCACTATCTCCGTGGGTATACCAAAGGCATGAATAATGAAAGATCTATAGCTTTAATCCCTCTAAAAGATACAGTTATCAAAAATATAGTTAGCTTTCTATTGAATTTATCAACATTACAATTACTTATTTCATTGCTTTGGATGACACAATTCTCCCTGAATATCTTATAGTCCTAGCAAACCTATAAACAAAGTACAAGACTAATAAGTTCAGAATGTACACGATTTGAATTTAATCATTACTAACAACAGTATTGTAACTCTCTGGCTTCACTTTCCGCGTATAAATATACTGG
The DNA here is from genome assembly GCA_039000515.1 of Timema cristinae. Classification (NCBI taxonomy): domain Eukaryota; kingdom Metazoa; phylum Arthropoda; class Insecta; order Phasmatodea; family Timematidae; genus Timema; species Timema cristinae. The sequence goes on along the minus strand of JBCFYV010009882.1, from coordinate 2,899,368 downwards.
ATAAGCGTCTCCACGTTCCTGGCGTCGCGTCGTCCTTTGAACGTGGGTTTCCCACTTTGACCTTCCAAGATAGACACTCTCTATGATCGGGAATCTTCAACCCTACTAGAGTGAGTTTTCACGTGTTGGCATCAATTTGTTTCGCTGACCTCGTGATGGTTGTAATGTTATTGATTTGCCCCTAAAGAATATGTGAGAGCATTGACAATAATATCGTCCTAATTTTATAAACATATCTTATTTCATTTAAATTATAATCTATTACATGGCGCTTAAAGCACTTCTTCTTCTAAGAAGGTACACGCTACTGTAAGTGATGTCAGAGAATACAAGCCGAGTCAGTATGACAATATAAGATTTTTAAATAATAGCTTCCTCTTCTGGAAAGTTCGAATAGAGATTTTAAAAAGTATCTTGAGTCTCAGTTTCCGGCTCTCGGACCTTCTAGTAAAACCGAGATGTTTTTGTCTTGTATTTTAATTTTTTATAACACGACCTTCTCGAAGCTTCCATGAGCAATGGATATATACGAAAGATGGTGCAATTGAACCTCACTTGGCGTCCAGTCCTTGAACTACTCGGAACTTGAGCTCCTGTCCACGATCCCTACAATAGGCCGCGTATATATTTAGACGACATGATCTATTTTCTCCTGAAATAAACTGAGATTTAGAAATAAAAAAACATGTCAACATAAAAAGTGTGTATTAATTATACAATATTTAAATCACCAATAATTCTTTAATTGGCGCTCGATCACGGGGCTATAAATACCAATTAACTCACCACATCAAAATACCGGACCGCTTTAATTTAGTGCTCGACCACGGGGCAATTATCAGCTAATTAAACGGTATAACTTCAATCGACGCCCAACGCGACGAACCAGATCCATAATTCATCGATCGACGCGGAGAGAGACGTAAGCAGTAATATTTCAATAACATATCAATTGGCGCACAACGTAGGGACCCATAAATCAAAAACGCTTCAATTGGCGCCCATCGCGGTGCAAGAATAAATCAGTAATTCTTCATGGTATCCATTTCGATTCGCGTTCAATCCACATATTTTATTTTATTATTCCGATTCTTTCTTGGGATTTCATTTTTCTTTGCTTAATCCATTTTTTTTCTTTCCTCCGTCAGGCCAGAACTATTGAGACTTCTGTACTCATGTTTTGGCGTCGTCCATGCACAAGCTGTAGGATCAAAGTTTACACACCTTTCTTTTTACTCCCTTATTTCATTCAACTCTTGTGAAATGTTCATTATCTTGGACAACCCTCACGTGTTTTGGTCGTATTTGCGGTGGGTGTATCTTGTTTTGACTCCTCAACTGTAATTATTATAGGCTATCTGTTGTGGATCGATGTGAGTTATTTTGACTTAGAAACACTAGAAATTATATTTGCCTACGTTCTTGTGGTTGTTGTTGACATCCCCAGCAACAATTTTATTCTTACCGGGAATTATTTTACTTTATAAATACACATTGTTGCCAGTTGGCATGACCTCTTGATTCCAGCTTTCATGTCTTGTCTGTTCCTGATCCCCGTACCTTAATTATTAACACCTGAATTATATGGAATGCAAATATAAGTCCTTTTTTCCATGGAACATAATTTCCCGTTAGTATCACACGTTGATTGCTTAGTGATAATAATAATATTAATAATTATTATTATAATTATAATAATTTTCTTAAATTAAAGTGCTAGCCAAAAGTTGAGACCTCTAATAGGATTACATTAAAGATGCATTAGAATTTATAACATAGGGTCTACATTATGTCCATTGAGAGGCAGTTATAATAAACAAAATTGATAGCTAAATCATGGTATAAAGGAAAGCAAGAAAATAATATTCACTAATAGTAACTATTTTAAGGGAACAGTTCAAAATAAACAGAGAGTAGTTAATGATAATATGTATAACTATAATTATATTTTTATTGGTATAAAATTAAGGCCAGCGCCTTTTATTAAAGCTAAGCCCTTAATAATAGGCTATTTTCGTATTTATTCTTACGGAATAGTTCTCATTTCTGACACTATTTAAACGTTTGCGTTTGGCACGTGTCTCGTGAAATGATCCCGTATGTACTTGCCAGCCTGCCTTTTATATAATGCTTGTTTACGTCACTTAGTTAGTTTTCTCAAAAATTGGCCAATGTATTATTTTTTATATTTGGGATTTAAAAATATCATGTGTTCCCTTAAGTTTATTACATTATTTTCTCATTTTCTCTATTTAAAGTTGAAACACCTTTTATATTTTTCTTTTTAACATTAAATGGGTTCTCCAAAGCTCTCCCTTGGTCCTTTAGTGTATATGTTATTCGCATTCACTGAATTCACCCACAGTCCGGTTTTTTTGTCTGCAGGTGAGTGCGGGTGCACGAGATGATTATCTCTGATGAGACAGTCGAAATGGAACCCCACATTTTTATACCCACGTACGAATTGCGGCCCATGTTGTTGACTTCTTCTAACCTAACCTAACCTAGCCCAACCTAACAAATCTTCAAATTTTTGCCAAAACTATTGAATTACAAGAGATGAGAAAGTTTGGATATTACGAGAGATGTCGACATGGGTCGATGATAGTTTGTATCTAAAATGTAATACTGCATTATAGAAAACACACTGATAATTAGGTGGACGTAGCTCATACCTATCCCTCAAGTGAGTGGGTCGCAATTCATACGTGTCTCTCAAAAATCTGGGCCGCAACTCATTCACGATTTCAATATTTGAGTGCAACTCACATACGTAGATTATTTTAACGACAATTCTTTGTTGGTATGATTATACAATGCGTTGTGGGCTATTAATTCGGCCACTGGACAGAGAAAATTACACAAACCGATTTGCGGAAAATTTAATTTGCTCAATAACCATAATCGTATTGTTATATGTTTTTGAGGGCATGACAAAATACTCACATTGCGTTGTGGTCATTACAGTTATACCCACAACGTGTTTTGAGTATATTGTTTTTACCCACCACAGGAGAGTACTAATTATCTCGCTTGATGTATTGACAAATAACGCCATAGCAGTTATGAGAAATCTCTGAAGCAACAAATCATAACCTTTTAATGTTCTCCCTCCATACATACTCCATATTCCGTCTTCTTTTTAATTCGGTTTGCATCAGGCGTGAGAAGCACTAACATGATGAGGGGAGAGTTTGAGAGGAAATTAAATGAACTCCTGTGTGATAATGCTAGTAGATCGCTATTGAAGAATGATAATCGATACAGAGTTGTGCACGAGACCAAAGAGAACAAGGGAGAAAACACGGAATATAATTTCTCTATTGGTTGAAGACTATCGTTGTCTTAAACGCTTTGCCGTTATTTTTATAGGGGACAGTTAGTTAGAAGTTGAATCAAGCGACCGAAGATGATAATTAAAAAATAAAATATTTTTGCCCAATTAGTGAGATGTTTGATATAATAGAGTCTGCACATACTAAATTAGGTCACAAAAAAGAAAAAAACTTGGGAACTAGAATTAAAAATAAAATATTGTAACATAACGAGGGAAGTAATAAACGAATCAACGTGTATTCAAACTTATACCATTCTTGCGCTCTAAAGAAGAAAGCTAAAGGGAAAAAACTTATTATAAAACATTTGCTCATGTCTGCCCTTAATTCGCTTTGCGAGGTATTTATATTTTTTCTATATTTTTGAATATTTTATTCTATGTCAAACGTTTTTTTATTATTTTTAGACAACAGTTTTTTAGGTAGATTTAATTGTGTCTACAAGATTATCTGGAATTATTAAGAACATGTGACAAAGGTAATTAAAGGTTCATTAAAAACAAAGACAGCAGATGATGTATAATACGTAATTTGGATGTATTTTGCTTGTTGGAGCTCCAAATAAATACTTCGTAGTGATAATGACGGCTAATTTTGTAATAAGCTACACTATCCACATCTATTTTACTTAATATACATCTATTTTATTAAATATGTATATGTTATACATTAAGACAATTAATCTTGGATGATAGACGGTCTAGCCACTAAATAGAACGTAATCAAGATCGGTCACGTTAAACCACGCCACTCCCAAAACCATGGATCATTCGAGCGAGTTAACCAAGATGTCCGAGATTGTTTGTGTATATTTAGAATAGTAATTTTATACTAATTCTTTCAGAAAGTTGCAGCCATATAATTAAGTTTTGTTTCGATATCATATGTATGTATTATTAACGTGTAGTGGGGAAAGATGGTTCAATCTTTGTTACATATTTCACATTATTACATATTTGTACTACATATTTTATTATATATTTTAACAAGTTTGATACATATTTATGTAAATATTTTGAGGGTTAATGCTAGATAAAAATCTGGGATTTGATTATGACTTTTAAGTTTCTTATTTAGTATATATCCTCTTATTGTTGTGGTACTCGTCCCTTGGGTACTTAAAATATCTATTCCAATTTTTTTTAAACATATGAACGGGTTTTTTCAAGTCCACCTTTATCACGCTTTCCTATCTTGCACCTAGCGTCGATTTAGCGAGGTCACTGTGTTTGGTTGCCACTTTGAAGACTACTCTCACAGGACGTCGTGTGCTCGGATCTCAGCCAACTTAATGAACGCCTTGATCGATCTCGAGAGTACGCGTGTTTTATCATTTTAAGGCTAATGTATTGTATCCGGGTGCCAGAGAAGTCATTATATTATCATTGTTTTATGAAGATGATTTTATTACTCATTATATTAATATTAATTTAAAAAGAATACTTGCGTATAACCCGAACGGGTAGTAAGACGCGGTGCTAATAATAATAATAATAATAATAATAATAATAAAAAGAATACTACATTTATTAATTTAGACTTATATTTACCAAGCTGTGCAGTTGTGATTAACCTATTAAGAATAACTTTTGCCTTTACATCCTTTAGGCTAAAGCCCAACTTGGTGGGCATGCCTGATTAAGACTGCCAAAAAGCGAGTATCCATCCAAGATTATCAAGCGGGATTCGATTCAAATCCCACGAGTCTTCAGGAAGGCTGTACCAATAGCAAGAGATTCCTGGAATATGTCTTTTTTTAACGGTTCGTGTCAAGAGCCAGACTTTCTTTTAAAAACTACCGTGGCTAATCTGATGAGAGTGTCTTTGTCAAAGGCCATTGCTTTTAAAAATATTTGAGATTCTATGTCTGGGTAATAAACCACCCACTAAACAAACACATTTTCCCCCTGACGATCTGGAAAGTGATAAAACAAGTCAAAAATATTCTACTCTGAGGACTGGATGTTGATGCTATTAAATGTGGTGTTCCATTTCGTCCACTAGGGAACTTCTACATAAATTTGTTCCATCTCGTCCACTCAAATATCATGGAGTTATCGTTAAGTAAACACTATTATTGTTTGTCCCATCTCGTTCATTAAATAATATAAAAGAATATCCTGCGGCTTGAAGCGTTACTCTCTCATACATTGGGGTAAGAACAATATTCTAAAAGAAATAGTGTAAGGGTGAACATTTAAATATGGTTAAATTATTACATACTATCGTAAAATAAAATAATTAAATTACCAATTTTATTAAATTTCAACAAATGACGTTTTTCAAGTAGACCCCTATATACAAAGTAATAAATCAAAATCAATTAGAATATTGTAATGGGAAGAGAGGAAATAAGGTTAAGCCATAAAATAAAAGCACTTACAATATTTTTAACATAAAAACATTTTAATTAACACTTTTAGTAAATTTTAACAAATAACCCTTTTCAGTAATGTACATAATGGTAAGTCCCAGGAAATGAATAATGTAAATTAAAAGAGCTTGTCAATTGGTAATAATTTTGGCAAGATATGTTGCATAGTTTGTTTCACGTTCAGGTTCCCTCCCTAGCATCTCTTACAATAACAGCATAGGTCATAGTCTGTGAGCATTTACCGATACATCATCAAGGTCTGTCATAGCTTTACCAAGTCTCGTCTAGCTGCATTTACTTCTTACGTCTCTTTAGTGGGGCCACGCACAGTTCTAGTTCAACTGTTTCAAAACAGAGTGCATCTTGTTTTAAAATCTTTACAAACTTGATAATGTTTGGTTTGAATTTACCAATGCTCCTGTTTAGACGGTTCAACTGCATTGGCAGTCTTGTGTCTTTCCTCACAGCAGATTCACATGTCCTTTACTACATCATTCTCTGACCATTGTTCCAAAAAGTAATAATTAAATTGTTCAACTGCCTCACATGTAGGACCTACCCCATTTCACGAGAGGGGAACACCACATCCTAGACGAGGGGGAGAGGGAGCGTAAAAGTCGCAAGCGATTCTTTCTTTATTGTTGAGTGCACAAGATAGGTAGACGGTTTACTTAATAATACCAGTACTTCAAAATATTTGAGTGCACGAGCTGGGAGCGGAGTGCGCAAGATGGGGATTACTAGATTATTATTATTAGATAACTAGATTGCTTTGAATATTTTTATTACAAGTTATATACGTTCTCTATCACATGTTATTTCTGTGAATTTCTTCTTACATAAATAATAAACTATTTGTTTTTTGGTCATGTCATTAATGGTGATTACTAGAAACTATAGTATTTACTTATTTCGTAAAATGTTTACTGAGAACAATAAATTAATGTAAAATGATGAAGAAATAAGTCTACATTATTCATATCATGCAGTATTTTAAAATCCACCATATTAGCGACGCTCACACGGCAGAAGTGTAGAATTTCTTGTGTGTCCATGTGTATAATGGGTTCAATTAGAAAGGCGTGAATCATTTTCAATATTGCTGAGAAGATTCTGTTCAGTTTGTAGGATCATTCCTGAACCTGCTAGTAAATATTAAGATTTTATTAACTATTTAATATTTGGGCATATTGGAATAGAAATGAATGGAGTAGTGATCTCAGAATTAACAAAGTACAGTTTTCTTCTATCCTAGAAGGCACAAACTTTATGACCTGGACGCACCTTACTTTTATAAGCCTATCATAGTTGGATGCCTTCTCAATAAATCTAAATATACTATTCCTTGATAACATAAGCCTATATTGCTGGTTTAAAATTGTGCATTAGTACTTTGTGCCTGGCTACACATAGCATTAACTTTATTAATATTTCCTATTGATTAGGTATCCGATTTATTCATCCCATTATATTCTGTTTCATCCTATAAATACTTTTCATTTCCACCCTATGATTGTAAATACTCAATATATGTGCATCGGTGTTGCCCAAGTGCTTAATGGGCTCCTCCCAATACGACCCTATTGTCACTATTTTGTTTGGCTTTGGACTTATTGACAATATTAATTTTCTTGGCTTTAGACTTAGATGCAAAGTGAGTGGTAGTTCACTCAGACCCATTTCAACTAGCTTAGGTCAACTATGTTATTCACCTTGCACCTTGTATTTTTTTTTTACTGTACCTCCAAATATGATCTATCAAACCACATCTATAGCAACGATGGAACTGGAGTTAATCTTTCTTGGCTTTGGATCTAGATTTCAGAACAATGGTAACAACTCTAGATAGTAGCTCAATAATATTTGACCCATTTTTGTTTTCTGGGCCAAAAATGATCGAAAGCACATCAAACCTGTTGTGCACTATTATTGAGCTTCTCTCTCCTTTCTGATATTGTTTCAGAACGTTTCACTAGATGACATTAATTTAGTCAGTGTTTAAAATAGTCTTATATCAAATCGATCCTGAAATAGAAAAATGTTATTGAATTCTTGATGGATAGAGAAAAAATAATAGGAACTATTAAAAAAAAGTATATTGCGTTCACGGAAATCTTAATTTCAAAAAAATAACATTTTCCTCTGGGTGGCCCTTATAAGATCGTTAAAAAGAGGATCTGAAAGAGGATCCGCCCTTTGGCCGTCCAAATTTGACGTTTGCGCCCAACAATATTATGTAACATAATGAATCAATCATTTGGAGGGCTCGACGTGTCGGTAACAGAGACTTGTCCTTGAAACTCGAAATTAGGAAGGGAACGGTGGAAACCATAGCTACGCAACTGAAATATTTAAAATATGATAACGGTTTACTCCCTGATAGCTGAAAATAAAACAAAAGGTGTGGAGAATGGCATTTTATTCTTAACCACAGGCTCGATATAAGATTGATGGATATTACTCTTTTTCGTGATTTAAGACAAGGGGTGAGACCTATATAATAAGCCTCTTTGAGAAAAACCTAGGAGCAATATATATCGAGTGGCATCACACATCTTTGTCACGTTAGATGTTGGGAAGATAATGTGATAGAAATTTTACTTTGGGGAATAATATCTATAATTTTTGGTTTAAATCGTGGAACAAAGAACAACATTACATTCCGTGATATAAGTTTTAACCGTAAATATATTTCTTAACTGCATTAAACTATTTCAACCAGGAGTAATAATTGCAATATATCCTTCTAATGTAAGAACGCACAACAGTGTGAGAACAATGGAAGTCATAACATAAATTCAATAGATGTGTTGCCAGATTCACCATACATAACTAATTTTACCCCTTAAGATTTCCATTGTTTTTGTCCAATGAAAAACACCATTTCTGGATGATAGAAGCTTAGGAATCATGATTAAAATTATTGGGGAGATGAATACGTGACTCCAATACAAAGATGAAGATTACCAATAAGGAATACAAAACCTGGTTCAAATATGCTTAATAGCCCTATAAAGATAAGAAGAGTATGTAGAAAAAAAAGTGTTTTCAAATAAGGTATGTGACTATTTATATATCAAATTTGACGTATCTTTGATCATTATAGCTAGGAAGAAAATATGGGGTTTGTTTTATTGACTGTCCATAATAATATTAATATGAAAACCTAGATAAATTTTCCAATATTAATTATATGTGTCTATGTATATATATATATAAACATATAAAATTACTATTGTAAAATTAATCTAGGTTTATATATATATATATATATTTATATATATATATATATATATATATATATATATATAGAGAGAGAGAGAGAGATATTTCTTAGCACCGCGTCTCACTATTTGTTCAGATTACATGAGATGTAGCCTACTGTACATATTAATGTAAGAAACTATATGTAATCTATTATTATTATTATTATTATTATTATTATTAAGTTAGTGATATTTTGATATGTTCACATATATATGAATACTAGTTATTTAAACTTGAAATTTAGTTATCATATTTACATGAAACATCAAAAACAAAATAATTCTTATTTATTTTTATTAGTTCCTATATTATAATTATGATTCACTTTTACTGTAGGCCTATATTAAATATTTATTTTACAGAGAACCCACTTCGATGGTTGAATGGTCCATGGTCTCACTCTCACAATAGACTGGGCTGCCAATAATGGGTAGACAGGGGTTCAAACCCCACCGGTGTTATTGAGGTTGGCTTTCCTCAATGGTGCTCTACCCTATCTACAAAAATATTCCGCGTACACTTCCTTTTAATTCAATCTTTCTTATGATCAACACATTAATGTAATTAGTACACATGCGTACAACCTGAACGACCGGGAGACGCGATAGCTAAAAATATTTTACTCAGCAAAGCATTTATGAAATTTAATATTTTAGAACATGAACAAACAACTTCATGTCATAGGGAAAGCAAAGGAAATGCTGGAAATATAATAAACATAATTACCTAGGCCTACTCTACAGCATTAGGAAATTTAAAGTCTATTGCCACACTTTAAAAAGTACGCCACTCAGCCCTATCTTGAGCTAGTTCTATCCAGTCCACCTCATTACACCATATCCCTATTTTGAGCTAGTTCAATCCAGTCCACCTCACCACACCCTATCTCTTTCAGGTCCATTTTAACGTTATACTCCCATCTGCAGTTATGTCTTCCCAATGGTCTCTTCAGGTTTTCCAGTTAACACCCTGACCACGGTTCTAGATTCTCCCATCCACGCTGCTCGTCCTGCCCACCCTAATATACGAGACTTGACTATCCTAACAATGTCCTGTCATGAATACAGGGCATGTAACTCATCATTGTGTAGCCTCCTCCCCTATACAGTAGCCCCATACCTTTTTTAGACTAAATGCCTACCTAAAAATCATGTTTTCAAATACCCTTAATATTTGTTTCGCTGTGCAAGGTAAGAGACCATGTTTCTCACCCATATAGAACAACCGGTAGAATTTTTTTTTGTATATTTTGAGTTTTACATTCCTTGAGAGCAGGCAAGATGTAAACAACTCACTGACCGAGTAATAGTATGTATTTCCCGACTGTACTATTTTTCTAATTTCCAATATAATATCGTTATTGCTAGTTAAAATTGTCCCGAACTAGTCAATTGAAATGTTTTTCGCAGAAATCTCTAAATTGTCGTCCTTAATCTGTTTTCTCTTTGTGATCATTTTCATAGTATTTTCCACGTTCACTTCTAAACTCATTTCCTTACAATTCTCTAATATAATTTCTGCATTTATTGCCACAGCTTCCTTACTATTACGCAACAAAGCCAAATCACCTGCATATCCTAATAGCGGTATTGTACTCTTTAATGTCAACCCTCCCCTACTCACTTGAAATAACCTAATAGCACACTATAAGGCTAGATTAAAAAGTAATTGGGAATAATACAGTATTTATCACCGCGTCTTACTACCCGTTCGGGTTATACGCTTTAAGTACTAATTACGCTAATGGATTAGGAATTGGGAAGATTTAATTAGAGTAAGTGAACCCGCATTTGCGTGGAGGTAGAGTGGAAAACTATTTAGGATAAACCACCCCCAGTTCACCCGAGCGAGATTCGAACCTCGATCTCCCCGTCCTCAGCAGTCGAGCTAAACACGACAAGCGCGTTAGCCAACTACGCCAAGTAATCATCTCCTTGTTTCAACCCATTATTTATTTCGAAAATTTCTGATATAAAAACCTACTACCAAGTAATTAAACATAAAAGATGATACTCATACATCTAAATAAGAAGTTAAGGACTATTGGACTATTGTGTAAGAAAAGGTATTTTAAGTAATAAATATTTTGATTGAGAAAGGAATTTAGGTGTACGTCAAGTTATTGTAATGATAATGATCATATGTAATGTTTATGTCTGCCTTATATCATCCATGAAAAAATTTAAACAGAGAAATATATATACTCACAAAGATATAATTGCATTATTTAATGGTTTATATAAAAAGAATCAAAGGATATTAAATTTAATTATTCATGATATGCAAATGTTTATAGATCATGTTAACATTTTGTTAAGGATATACTATAGAGAAATATTAGGCCTACTCTACTTTCGAATAAAGAGGACAGCATGCCAAACATTAAAAAAAATGTTTTACAACAAAGTGTTGACTATATTGATTACCTCTGAAATGATAATACTTGTACATTTGACTATGGAATTAAAATTATTGAATTATATTTTGTCATTGATAAAAATAAAATCGAAAGAAGTATTGAAATATTAATATAAGGTTCAATCTTGGCAAATTTTCACTAAAGAGTTTAATATTAGTATTATAAACCCAAAACCAAACATACGCATAATTATTGAACCTTGATAGGATTAAATGGAAAGGTGCAGCGCACAGCTTTTATCTCTCCTTTATCATAATTATATTTGTAACTCGTAAGATATGTGAAAAGAAATAATATTAATTGTTTTAGAAACATATTGGGAAAAAAGCACATAGAATTTGACAAAATGGCATATCTGAAATAAGAGACAATGTTGTAGAAACGTATTAATTTTTTTGTGAGTTGACCTGGGGATAGAGCAACATGAGATCCTAGTTAAACTATTTATTTTAGTTTGCATGTGCATTGTGCAGCCATTCACAAATATTAATTTAAAGGTAGTTTAAAAATTAAAATTGGATACAGGAATAAGGCCAGAGCTTAGGCCAAATATCTAGGGCTGGAATCTCATGTCCAGGTATGTTTTTCATTAATATTTAAATTGTATTGCTTTATCATGCAGACCTAAGATACAATGGAATTCTAAGTCAGGATTGCTTATTGTTTAGGTTCTGTCCTTATTGGTGTGTTATCGCATGGAAAGTTTTCTTTCACTTAAGGTTTTATTATTTTAAAATAGTCCTAAATATTTGCTAATAAACAGATGCATTTAATAACTAGGTTTATGAGAATATTGTTAATCTATTTATATCTTTATTTAGAAACAAATTGCTATATTTATATATTTTTGAAAATAAAATTAAGTTTATTATTTTGATTTATGTCTAACCATATTATGATAGTACTTTATAATTTATTATATGCGTATATGTTTCCTCTCTTACTATGCATTCAGGCTAACCAGATATCTACACCACAGGGCTAGGGATGATCATGTTAGACTTTAGAGTAAACGTAACCATATTTCATTCGAGGAAGCTATTTAAAAAAAACAACAAGAAAAACCCCCCAGTAACATTAGCAAAGATTCGAACTCTGACCTCTCCGTCATCACAAACCTATACAAGATGAGACTCATGTATTTGCTTGTGTGCCTACCGTGCGAAAAAAGATCAAACAAAGAAGTCTACATACTCATAAAGACATAATTGCATTATTTAATGGTTTATACAAGAATAATCAGAGGATATTAAAATCATTCATTCATGATTTTCAAATGTTTATAGATCATGTTAAAGCTAAAGTATAAGTTTAATAACATAGTTTTAAAGTAGTTATTTTATTTTGTGCTCCAAGTCATAGGCATAACTCACACCAGTTCTCCACATATTTACACCAACGAAATAGAGAAGAAGGTAGAATTGATATGAAATGTACGCAAATATTCGTAGAGAGAGAGTGGGGAACCATTTAGTAAAACATACAATTCATTTTCCCCAGAAGGAATTCAAAAATTGATCACCCCATCACCAAGGAACGTGACTAGAAGTGAGGTATTTTAGAATGTATATCTATCTTCCAGGGTTTGTCCTAGAGAAAGAGGAAGTTAATACTTAAGACTATGAGGTTGTCCACAGTAGGCTAGGGGACTACTTCCTTGTATCAATAAAAAAAAACTATAAGGTCAAGAGGTTTGTTCCAGTTGACCTTCTACACTTTTTCTTGCCAAGTTCTGGTTGCATGGGTGTGCGTGTCGAAATCATTGTTACACACGCCACATACGGTAGTGCCTCATTAACGTTGGACATGAGTAAAAGACTTATGTTTTTAGGTAAGAGGCGGTGTTTCAACTACTCATAATTATATTTTTGTGTGAAACCCTAACATAATATCATTTAAAAATAAGATAAAATAACTAATATTAACATTGTGAAACTTTTATTAGGACTGAGTGTTATATTAAGTTGTGTTGTAAATGTCTTCAACACAATATATTTATAAAAGCATTAAGTAAGTTTGTAGCTTTCAATATACCAAAATTAGATTTAGCATCAAAATAAAAAATAAAAGAAAATGAAATAAAAATATATTAAAACTTATTTAAAAAATATATTTTAAATTATTTTAAAATAGTTTTTATCCACTTTAACATTATAATGTTGTAACATATTTAAAATACTATAACTAACAAACAAAAATATATTCAAATCATATAGGTCCAAAAATCATAATATAGATTTAAGTGATTAGCTATAATTCGATTCTAAAATCGATATCAGCGTGTACAAATATAGAATAGAAAGAATAAATTACACCTCTCTTCACTCTACTCATGTGCCAATATGAAAAACATTTAGATCATGAAGCAATAAATAATCAATAAATTCAAAATATTACCTAACATAGTAATAATGTATTTTCTTAGGTTTGTTTTAGTTCATTGTCTAGATTTTATGCCACTAATTTTATTTGATATATGGTATATATACCGTGTATATATATTTACAGTATAAATACATAGTATATATGTATTGTATAACCTATAATATAGTGATGATTTTGAACTCTAATAAAAAATATAAGTTTTGTCGATAGTCATGGAATCCATGATTTAAACTATATAATGACATTTCATGTTTAAACCAAATATATAAGTATCTAATATATGAATGCCTCTGGGTCCAGTAGGAGGCTGCCATTGACACCCCTCTTCCTACCATCCACCCCCAGACGGCCTAACCTTGTCTTCCCCTCGTTCCCCACTACCCACTCATTAAATCCCTCTTCTTTTAAACTCTCCCCCAATCCCTCTCCCATCAGCTCCACCCACTTTTCTTTACCCCCTAAGCTCATCCCTCCTCCCAACATAACCCAGAACACGTCGTACACACCAAGCATCGGGTAGCCTTACATAATACTCGCGGGCGTCGCGACACAGCAACCAAACCCCTGACTGAAAATTTCTGGAAGCTGGTCGTCAAAGAAGCGAAGCCATAACGTTAAATTCCCTTCACTACAACATGAACAATATCTTCAACTCCACCCTCATCCCTCTACCTTCTCCTCCAAACCCGAACGCACTTCGCCAAATCCATATAATGAGGAATTATTCCCTATGAATGGTGATGATGATACGTTCCTATCCCACCATTAAACCAACCTCTACACCTCCTCCTCTATACACTCCTCAACCCCTCCACCAATAACCCAACCCCTCTTCCATAAAAAGAATAAAATGTTATAGATCTTATTTTACCAATCCTAGAGTATGGAAAAAAGAGGTGTAACAAAAAAAAACTTATACGCCCTAATTCTTTAACCTCTCCTCAAACCATTCACCGCATGACATGACAGCCACCTAACAAGCATCTTGACCTAAGTCAGCTCAAACCACTCATCAACCTAAATACTATAGGAATGTGGTATCGAAAGAAAAGTATCGATAGCATTAAGTATCGGTATCAAAATTTTAATATGGAATTTTTTTATCTAGTAATAATAATTTCAAATTTTGCATCATAATTGTATTTTCATACTTATTTAAACACTGAACAATATTATAATTTAACCAAAGTATACTTAGTTCAATCGCGTCTATTTTATGTGTTGGATGGTAAATATTATAAAAGATTTTACAATACCAGCTAGAGGTTGGTGACCTGGTGGTCTAGGGGTAAGGTGTCAGACTTCTGTGATGGCGGCCGGGGTTCAATCCTCGGTCCCGGCACAGATTTGTCTGATTTCCAAACACTTCCTTCACTTCTAACAAGACATCTTGTGAATGTGGGGAATGCCAGGCCTCCACCGTGGTTCGGATTCCACGTTAAACTGTAGGTCCTTCATTTCATCTCCAAATCACCCTACCATTACACATTAGCGTAAGTGCGTATAACCCGAACGGGTAGTAAGACGCGGTGCTAATAATAATAATAATAATAATAATATTAATAATACCAGCTAGAGTTCTTCTTGCTTGTTACACAGAAAATGAGTGAGAATTGAGAACTAGTGTTATTTGTTCTTCCTCCACAGTCCACCCCAGTAAACATTTAATCCCAGCATGAGTGAAGATAGCAAAAATATTGTTTCTTTCGATACCAGAGTGTGAGTACTAATATCAGTAAAAGTACTGGAAAAAGTATCGAGTAAAAAACTAGTGTCGAAATGAAAATATCGATATTAGTAGAGTATCGATACATTTCCACATCCCTAATCGTATGCATAACTCACGCTTGATTAAAATCATGAAATATTATTATTGGGTATTTGACCATCTTTCTATTAATATAATCATTCATCACCCTTATAAGACATTTGATAATCCTTTAATACATATACTTAATATACATTTGCTCTTCATTCATTCAAGAAACATATATGAAATTTGATCTTCGCTCATTGAAAGCTTGAACACATACACAAGATGAGACATGAAATGGTGGATATTTGAACCCTTAAAATGTACATTATAACATGCATGAATGTACAGTTATAATTATACTCCTTGACTTCTTATGAATATCCACTACCGTGTCCTATTCTTCACATGATTGTCACAGTTAAATATTTGTAGTGGGGATTTCATCGGGTTTGAACCCAGCATTACCTAATATGGTTACTAAGATGTGTAAGAGGTCACCATGAAATCTGTCCGATCACTTAACTTAATCAGTACCAAAGTTAGAACTTGGTCAAGGTAAGTAAAATATTTATATAAATTAATACCAAAGCGAATTAATTCAGGGTATGCCAAATATTAAGTCTGATTCTGTGATACACCCCCTTCTCCTCAACAGGACAAGGGCAGGTGAACACGTACAATAAGGTAAAGAGGGCATGAAAACAACAAGAAAATGAGTTAATTGCAGAAGAGCGTTAGGACCGCATATTTGTTGATAGGCCTATACTTGGACCTATTCAATAATCTGCCGCCATGAACCCTTCTCAATCACCATCCACTACTATACCTAAAGACTCAAAAGGAACGGTACGAGAGTCTTTTGTTTGATCAGCCAAAATTACTTCGAACATGTCGATGTAAATTAAAGATCGCGAGTCTAATAAATAATTATTTATTTGAGAATAGATTAACAATAATTATATATGTATATATGTGACTATATATATATAAGTAACAACAGATAGTTACAAGAGAATTACATAAAATAAAAAAGGGTTATGCCCATAACAATACTGAGGCGCTGTATCCATAGCAACCTTGTCCTAACGGTTACTTTTACAATGTAGCCATTACATAAACAAAAAAAACAGGTAAAGAGGTTATGCCCATAACTATACTGAGGCGCTGTATCCATAGCAACCTTATCCTAACAATTACATTCACTACGTAGCTTACAGCCCCTTAACAGGCCTCAGCGGCAACCCGCAGTGCGCGCTTCATAGTTACAAAACATTGGCGTATTACTTAAATGCCAACCCAAAAAGAAAGTAATATACTTATATTATTCTTAGCCCAAATTAATCCAGGCATTCGCCTTGTAAAGGTAAGTTTAAAAAAAATATAAAAGGTCCCTCATAGTTTCAATCACGGGACAACAAGCCGGAAGGGCAAAACCCTGGCAATTATATATAGCATTACGTCATATTAATCTACGTACTTAGCCATTCTTACAATATTACAGAAAATGACAGATGAAAGTCGAAAGGAAATTTAGAATGTACTGGCCAAAAAGAGAATTTAGACCTAACCTATAGTCTATTTAAAATATTCTTTAAATATTTTCCAAACAGTAAATTTTGAGTAGTACGGCCGAAATTTGAATTTATACCTTTGGGAATAATCCCATCCCGTGATGTGTGTCCAAGACACGGGCAAACCAAGAAGTGCCGCTTAAGGCAAACGACATCAGATTATAAGCAATTTTTCTCTGAGAGGAGGGGAACATAGGGGAAGCAAAAGAACATAGTAGAACATTCACATGAAACAGCGGGATTGGTGGTAAAGAACAAATAGGTCATTGGAGAGACGACGAGAACATCACGTGATCACTGTCTGACCACTTCCCATGGGGCAACGTGAGAAATGCCACGCTCACCACGCCACACCTCCACAGTCTATCAGTTACGCTTTTTCACTCGGGGCGAGAACAATGTACACGGGCCGGGATGTTTGTTGATGAGACTTCACACATGGAGACCGAGAAACGGGCAGTTTTTTGGTGAGTCTTGTTAGGTCCACTCTTCGTGGTTGTAGACTTGTGGTTATTTAACTCATATTTGCTTCTTGCTTGTAACGTTGATCTCAAGCAACGTTACAAATCTCGCCCCCTGGACAGATGGGTGATGAGTTCTCTTGCTACCTTTTTCTTTCTTACATAACAGTCTCGATATACGGGTAGTTCTCTTCTTTACAGTAGGCCCCGGTGTGTCTCATCCCTCCCGATACATCTTACATGACGTAGGCACCTGGCTGTGGCATGAGCGCTCCCATATTCCTGGGTCTTCAAACAGATCCCATTCCAGCCTCTCCAATGTAGGGGGATGGGAAGGGAGTGGCTCAACAGGAGCGGAAGTCCTCTCAGAGATCACTAAACAAAACAAAAAACACAAGCAGTAACATGTCCTTGATTATACATATCAAGGGCTTCTATGCCCGACCGCACTATTTGACTTATTTTATCCAAAGTCATTAGTTTTCACAGGGACAAGTTCCACAATAGTCTGAGCATCTTTTACGTTATACGTACCACTGGCCTTGCTAAACAAGGTCTCTTTCTTATTGTCAAACAATTGCTCACACAGAGTTCACTTAATTTTGACACATAATGTTATACGGAAGTTCACTGAATGTCTTCATGGCGAAAGTTCATTCAGTAGGTGCCACAAATAGAGAATTGATTAAACCCTAACACTAAACCTAACATCTAATTACATGATAACAAAAATACGGCACATGCTTCGAAGCATGCAGATTTAACACAAATAAGTACGACAAATTTAAGAAAAGGGGTATTAACATGTAACTAAACCTAACTTAACCTAAACTTAACCTAAACTAGGTAGTGGCTTGATAGTCACAACGGTGGCCACCAAGTCACGACCCAGTGACTTCTTGATCAATTTAGTTATGACGGCAACATTTTAAGATGGCTAACATGGGCTCTTCTCAAAAGATTCTCGTCCTCCTGGTCTTTTAGACGCACGCTGACTGGGGTGAGAAACTGATCGATCAGCCATGGACCACTCCATTTTTCACACATTTTCGCTGAGATCTTCTCAATAGCGGAGCTGAGGGGAAACTCTCTGCAGAGGACGGTGTCTCCGACTTTAAAGGGAACAGGGACCCTACCTTTGTTATAGTTTGCTGCTACTCTACGTTGAGCCCTTTTCAAACTTTCTAGCGCGAGGCGACACCTATCTGCGTGGGGAACAACGTCATTCTCGTCAAGCAAAGGGTGGATGTCCCATACAGCTAACAAGGGGTGATTTAACTCTCTTCCTAAAAAAACAGAAGCTGGGGAGGAACTAATAGAATCGTGATAGGCAGTATTAAACGCTAAATTTAAAAACTCTAACTCCTGATCCCACCTATTCTGAACCTGATGGTGGAACACAGTGAGAGCAATAACTAAATTTCTGTTGAACCTTTCAACTTGGTTCGGGCCAGGATGATATGGGCTCGTAGTGATGTGCCTAATCCCCCATCCAAAACACATATCTCTAAATAGTGCTGACCTAAAGCATGGACCATTGTCGCTAACTATGGCACGAGGGGCTCCTAAAAATGTCCAAATCCTTTTGCACAAAGCATTGACAGTCGTGGACGCCTTCATATCCCGTAGAGGGATTAGAAAAACAAATTTAGAAAATGCATCAATAAGTACCAAAATGCAGGTATTTCCCAGAGTGGAGCGGGTGATCGGGCCAATATAGTCCACAAAGACTTTCTCCCAAGGGTAATGAGCCACATCGGCCGAATGCAGCCCAATACGGGAGTTCTGTGTAGGTTTAGCCTTCTGGCAATCAATGCAACGACTAGCCCAGGACTTGACGTCACTATACAGGCCGGGCCAAAAGAACTCATGGGAAATTTTTCGAACTGTCTTCAAAACACCTAGGTGCCCTCCAATAGCAGAATTATGAAAATACTTTAACAACATATGTCTCACCGCAAATGGAACAACTACCTTTCTTCCTTTTCCCCGAACATTGTAAGATACTAACAAACCTCTAAACAATCCAAACGATCCCACCTTCTCTCCCTTCTCGAGCCGCTCTATAATGTCTCTACACCAGGGGTCATCTCGTTGGTGATCATTAATAGAGATAAATGACTCAGGGATGGTTTTTATAACACAAGCAGTTACATTCATATCGTCAGGAGTTACAGGGGCCTGGTCTTCAGTGACGCGCGATAAGGCGTCAGCAGTGACATTGTTTTTTCCCGAAATGTGATGAGTAGTGAACTTAAAACGAGATAACCGCCAAACCCACCTACCAATTTTCCCAAGTTGCTTGGGATGCCGCCACATCCAAGCAAGAGCCATATTATCAGTGTATAACTCGAACTCTCTCTGTTCGAGGTAGTCGGCAAATCGCTCGACTCCAAAAATACAAGCTATACATTCTTTCTCATAAGTACTATATTTACGTTCTGAATCCGTGAGCGTCCGGCTGGCAAAAGCAACTGGCCTAACACCTTCAGGGGATCTTTGGGACAATACTGCGCCCAGGGCTAAAGAAGATGCGTCCACATGAAGCAAGAAAGGACTTGAAAAATCTGGCATCCTAAGGACCTCTGGGGAGATAAGTTTTTTCTTGAGGGTTTCAAAGGCCTGAGATTGGGTTTCGCCCCACACGAAGGTAGCTCCCTTTTTTTTGAGTGAATTAAGGGGCGCGGCTATGTCAGAAAACATGGGGATAAAACGAGAGTAATAGGCGCACATGCCGATAAATCTCATGACCCCTTTCAAATTTCTGGGAGGGGGGAATTCTACGATGGGCTTAATCCTCTCGGGGTCAATAAGTAAATTACCAGAAGAGATCACATAACCCAAGTAGTTGATCGAGGGTTTGGCCCATACAACTTTGTCTGGGTTCACGGTTAATCCAACCTTACGTAGGCGAGACAACACACTATCAAGATGGACGACATGATCCTCGATACTATCACTATACACACAAATGTCGTCAAGGTAATTAAAAACATATTTATATTTCAGGTCAGAAAAAACATGGTCGAGGACGCGACTAAGCGCTTGACCTCCTATACTACAACCCAGGGGTACTCTGTTAAACTCATATTGCTGCCATGGTGTCACAAAAGCCGTATACTTTTTGGAAGATTCAGTTAAAGAACACTGCAGAAAACTGGCGTTGAGATCAATAACGCTAAATACCTTAGCTCTGCCCAGATATTGAAACGCAGATTCTACACTCGGCATAGGGTAGGGGTCGAATTGAATTTTCTTATTTATTTTGCGATAATCTACTATTAGTCTGTGTCCTTCCCCTTTTTTAGGAATTATAAAAGCTGGGCTAGCGTAGGGGGAAATGGAAGGGCGGATCACCCCTTTAACCTCAAGATCATGAATGAGTTGTCTGAAGATCTCCATTTTTGGGGGGGGGCATGAATATGGACCAGATCTAACCGGGACGTTGTCCTCTACAACAATGTTATAGGGCAAAATATTACATTCTCCTAGCCTTGTAGTAATGACGTCAGGGTACCTCGCAATAACCTCCTGAATGACCAAATCCTGATTATCACAATAAACAAACGATGGACAGGCAGTCTTATCACTAAATGGAATTTTAACTCTGGGGGCAAATTCAAAATACAGTTCTTTCCGAGACATATTTAACACGCTTCCAGTTTGCCACAAAAAATCATTACCTAAAATGACTTCATATGGGATCGACGACACACAAAACATTTGTCTTACCCATGAAAAACCAGACATTTTGATGGATACAGAAACCATACGATTAACAGTCAAAAAACTTCCATTACCTAACAAAAACTTTTTTTCTTCCACCAGTTCTTGATTACAATTAACTAGACTCCTAATCTTTTCAAGCAACTCAAAACTGATAAAAGACGCACTAGAACCAGAGTCCAATAACGCGTACGCGACATACGAACCAATAGTAATCTCAACCACAGGTGAAGGGGGGGGGACATTTCCTCCTATTGAGACGCGCAGCGGCACCTCCACTAACACTGCGCGTTACAAGTTTCCCAAGGGACACTGGCGCTGAAAGTGCCCAAGTTGACGGTACTTGAAACATCTAACCTTAGACCTATCTGGGAGGAGAGAGGGTTTGCTCTTAAAATCTAAATTAGCCCTACTACTAGACTGAGGAGGGGTCCTATATTGTTCGGGCATTCTAGAAGAAGAGGCGTTTACACTTCCACAATGGCCGGTTTCCTACAAACACCTACCGGGTGGGCTTCTAAATATTCTCCCTCGGCCTGTAAAGACCCTTCAATGCTCGAAGCGAGTGTATATAGCTCAGAAATAGTACTCGGTTTGAAAGAGAACACAAAATGCCTACGAGTCAGGGGGGACACATTTTCTAGAATTAACTCTACCACTTCTTTTTCTGAGAGCTCAAGATTCAAAATTCCCGCCGCTTCGGAGATCGACAGAATAAACAATCTAAGCGACTCATCAGGATATTGAAATCTGTGCACAAAAATATTACTAAGTCTCTGTCTCTCCCTCTTATTCACCAAGGATTCTAAGGCTCTATCCCTAACCTCTTTCCAAGATAGACCCAACTGGATACCCTGAGAAATGATATGGGCCAAAAACCCTGAAGTTTTGCCAATACACAAAGTTAAAAAATCGGGGTCTCCAACTAAGTTAAGTTTGTTCACCTTATCCACTGCTAACAGAAATTGAAATAACGCAGTGCTAGATTGACCGTCGCAAGTAACTATATTTTTCAAACAATCTCTGGCAATATTTAACTTAAATTTAATGGAGGGGGCAGTGTCCGCTGGGTTATCAACACTATTGGGAGTTGGTTCCCCTACTTCAAGCCTCTTATTTGCGCCTACTTCTTCCTTTCCCTGATCTAAGGGGGCTTGGCTCACACTAAGGGTGGGTTCACTAGAATAAGGAACGCTGGACTCACTTAAACTTTTTGACAGAAGAGCCCGCAACTGGATAACCGTGGCATTGGGGGGTGCAGTATTCCTCTCCGGTCCAGCTCCGCTATGAGTTCCTCTCCTTTGAGTGTGTACACCTCGGACTTTGAAGAAATCCGGCTCATTCCAGTGGCGGAGTCCATGGCCGATGATGAGTTCATGAAACACAAAATTTACAAAAATAAATATTAGTCCTGAAACGCTCACTTCTGCAACAGCAGGGTGGCGCAGTTTGTGATACACCCCCTTCTCCTCAACAGGACAAGGGCAGGTGAACACGTACAATAAGGTAAAGAGGGCATGAAAACAACAAGAAAATGAGTTAATTGCAGAAGAGCGTTAGGACCGCATATTTGTTGATAGGCCTATACTTGGACCTATTCAATAATCTGCCGCCATGAACCCTTCTCAATCACCATCCACTACTATACCTAAAGACTCAAAAGGAACGGTACGAGAGTCTTTTGTTTGATCAGCCAAAATTACTTCGAACATGTCGATGTAAATTAAAGATCGCGAGTCTAATAAATAATTATTTATTTGAGAATAGATTAACAATAATTATATATGTATATATGTGACTTATATATATAAGTAACAACAGATAGTTACAAGAGAATTACATAAAATAAAAAAGGGTTATGCCCATAACAATACTGAGGCGCTGTATCCATAGCAACCTTGTCCTAACGGTTACTTTTACAATGTAGCCATTACATAAACAAAAAAAAACAGGTAAAGGGGTTATGCCCATAACTATACTGAGGCGCTGTATCCATAGCAACCTTATCCTAACAATTACATTCACTACGTAGCTTACAGCCCCTTAACAGGCCTCAGCGGCAACCCGCAGTGCGCGCTTCATAGTTACAAAACATTGGCGTATTACTTAAATGCCAACCCAAAAAGAAAGTAATATACTTATATTATTCTTAGCCCAAATTAATCCAGGCATTCGCCTTGTAAAGGTAAGTTTAAAAAAAATATAAAAGGTCCCTCATAGTTTCAATCACGGGACAACAAGCCGGAAGGGCAAAACCCTGGCAATTATATATAGCATTACGTCATATTAATCTACGTACTTAGCCATTCTTACAATATTACAGAAAATGACAGATGAAAGTCGAAAGGAAATTTAGAATGTACTGGCCAAAAAGAGAATTTAGACCTAACCTATAGTCTATTTAAAATATTCTTTAAATATTTTCCAAACAGTAAATTTTGAGTAGTACGGCCGAAATTTGAATTTATACCTTTGGGAATAATCCCATCCCGTGATGTGTGTCCAAGACACGGGCAAACCAAGAAGTGCCGCTTAAGGCAAACGACATCAGATTATAAGCAATTTTTCTCTGAGAGGAGGGGAACATAGGGGAAGCAAAAGAACATAGTAGAACATTCACATGAAACAGCGGGATTGGTGGTAAAGAACAAATAGGTCATTGGAGAGACGACGAGAACATCACGTGATCACTGTCTGACCACTTCCCATGGGGCAACGTGAGAAATGCCACGCTCACCACGCCACACCTCCACAGTCTATCAGTTACGCTTTTTCACTCGGGGCGAGAACAATGTACACGGGCCGGGATGTTTGTTGATGAGACTTCACACATGGAGACCGAGAAACGGGGCAGTTTTTTGGTGAGTCTTGTTAGGTCCACTCTTCGTGGTTGTAGACTTGTGGTTATTTAACTCATATTTGCTTCTTGCTTGTAACGTTGATCTCAAGCAACGTTACAATTCCAATGTAAGAAAGTCAAGATATATATAAATGGTATAGCCATCAATAAAGTTATGAAGCCATATCTAGTGTGGTTAAGATATGATGTAACTTATAGTAATGCACTGCATTCCCTAAAGTATTAATGATAGTGCTATTATTGTTAACTAAAACGAGACTGCTACATTAAATAGATCAATTATGGTTTAGTTTAGTAATTTAGTTAAAATTTAATCAACTAAGGCAGGATTGAAACAGTGCATTAAAGTCAATCAGCTAGGGGAAAAAACAGTACCATTTCTGCGGTAAAGAAGTGTGAAGTGTCATTTTATTCAGTTTTTTGTGTAGATTACGAATATGGCAGCCCGGAAATAAAAATTGGCATCTTTATCATATCTTTGGCTACAGAACGTTGAAAAAACACAATTTTAATTTTTGTTTATTCAATTACCTTCCATAAATTAAAGAAATAATCGTTAAAAATTCGTTTGGCTATAAATTCTCTACAAAATTTTCTATTAATTTTTAAGTTTGAACCAACGAAAAAGCTCTAACGAGGGTCAAACCTGAATAGTTTCCATCTATTTTGGGTCTTAAATGCATCACGAAAAGTTAATGTGCTTAAAATCCATTGCACTGAATTGCCGAGAATAATAAATGGAATTTAATAATGATTATGTGTAATAATTACTGATATTCACAAAACATTGTGCAGTTTCTATTTGTGAGACAATCTTCCTAAAGTTACTCAAGAGCCCAGGAAACAGAATAAATATAGTTTTTGATTTGTACAATACTAACTCGATTAAAGTCTTTAAGAGAGCTCACTGGCAATATAATACTACACCTGCATTGTATTAAAATATAAAAGGAGGCTTCAAAGTCAAGTCTTGGCCACATTTACTTACAGCTAGTTCAAACAGGTCAAACAAGGTTAACCGCATTAAGTTTATAATTGATTTCTGTAGGGTACCCATCTATCAAAGCAAAGTGCAGAGTAGAGTTGTATTCATTGCTAATGAAGACAAGTGCTGGGAAGTAACATCTGTTGAAGCGACAGAGTTTACTGAATTTTCTTGTGACCATGAAGAGGCCAATACAAGGCTAGCCTTACATGCTTCACATGTTGGAGGAAGCAACATCCCTGCAGTAGTTGTTAATGATGACACCGTTGTCCTAATCACTCTGCTAGGTTTCATTCGACAAATTAAATGCCAAGCTTATGTGATAATAGGTAAGCGAGAAATAGATCAGGTTTTTTTCCTTCAAAATGATGTTGGTAAGTACAACCCTAAACTATCAGATGGCTGCAACACTGATGACTTCATGAAAGCTCTGATTGGATTTCATAGCTTCACAGGCTGTGACAGTGTTTCAGCCTTTTACGGCAAAGGAAAGGGTACACCATTCAAACTAATGAGCACTTCAGCACACTACATTGAATCATACGAAGCCCTTGGAGAAGAATGGAAGGTGAGTGAACCCCTAAATGCCAGCCTGTAGAGGTTTGTTGTCCAAAGGTACGGCGGGAAAAAAACCTGATGACGTAAATAAACTGAGCTATGATTTGTACTGCTGTAAAGGAGGCAATATTATGCCAGAGCTATTACCCCCTTGTAATTCAACATTACGCCTCCATTTGAATAGAGCCAACTACCAGGCCACTATATGGAGGAGATCTCTAACATGCTTTCAGATGGCTCCCACACCATACGAACATGGCTGGTATGAGGACAATGGCTACACTGCCATCATAGGCGCCAACTGAGGGGAGGATTGGCATATTAAGCACTCCCCAAAATATTTTCAGGGATGCTCAACACCCCCAATATTTCAAACTTTTTAAAATCTTCATTTTACGGCGCTAGTTTTATCTTGATTATAGGGTTACGTTGCGAACAGGATTTTATAGCGTTGCAAAGGGCAGGTGCTGCAATCTGATATGTAAGCAAGCGTTATTATGTTGGTAGCACTCACCACTCGTGAACCGACAGCTTGACATTTTTCAACATATTTCTATTGTAGCTTGATTAGTTGCAGTACTCGTATTGTATGTATTATATTTGTGCTGTGCATGTTTGTTTTATTTTATTAAACTTAGTTTTATTTTATTAAACTTAGTTTTATTTTGTTTTACTAAACATACAGTGAGACTAACATATTGCACATTAATTTTGTCCATTTTTTTAAATATGGTGCTTAAAATTATGCAAATGTTATGACACACCCACACACATTTTATGGAGCAGCCTCTATGTTTTATATAAGTCGACACTTATGATTGTCATTAAGTGACTTGGAAGATAAACTCTCTCGAGGAAGTACTGGCGATGATATGCAACAACTGAAAATCCTGTCAACCAGGACCATGCACGTGCTTGGACGTCAACGTCCCATGCACTGACATCTGCAGCTGCTCGTGTAATAAACAATAAATTGATACAGAATATGAATAGTACGGATATAATGATGGTGATGGTGACAATGTTAATGACGATGACGATGATTATTTTGAAGAGGAGTGTTAGTGAAGATATAAATTGATTTAGAGTACAAAGAATTGTTATAAATCCTAATATTACCATAATTTTTTTTTGTTCTAAAATTGCATTAGTTTTGTTTTAACAACAATTATATAAATATGTGTGTTTGTTCCAAAAGTAACCATATAACTAATATATACCATTATTAAGCTATGTGTGAATAAATATGCATTAAACCTTACCAAAGTGTGAATTTACCGTACTTATTTGTGTCAACAGTAAAACTAAAATGGGAAATACTGATGATAAACTTTGTGATTTAATAGAAAGCAAACAAATTTGGTTTTGTGAATAGGAATTACATATCAATATATTATAGCTACATATAAAATTCAGCTTGGTGGATTTTAAGCATAACTTTTAGTGATGCATTTAAGACCCTGACTAGCAGGATATCATTCAGGTTTGACCCTCGTTAGGGCTATCGTTGGTTCAACCTTAAAAATGAACTGAACCTTTTTTGTAAAGTATTTATATTAAAACAAATTTTTCACGAATATTTTTTTTTTAATTTATGCTCAGTAAGGGTGGAAATAAAAACCAAAAAAGGTACATTTTTCAACGTGTTTTTAGCAAAAGAGATTAGAAAGCTACTAATTTAGAATTACGGGTTTCCATAGTTGTAATCTGCAAAGAAAACTGAAAAAAATTACACCCTGCACGTATTCACCGTAGAAATGGGACTAATTACTTGAAATTAGGGCTCTAGCTGATAGACTATTGATAAATATAGTGATATTGTGTCCAACCAGTTTTAAAACCTTTCATCTCCTCAACATAAGCATTCTAACTTATTTTGAGAGTAACGCCTTTCATTCTTCCTCCAAGCCTAGTCAAAGCTATCTCTCTACATAAACCTTCTAATTTATTTCGAGAGTAAATCATTCCATTCTACCTCCGAATATAGTCAAAGATATCTCCTTAGTTTTTTCTCTTACAAATGTATTTATATCAATAATAATGATAAATATATACACAGTAATTACCATAACGAGACTATCCAAGTCATTTTCCCTCTGGATACCTGTCAGAAGAAAGGAGAAAGCTCAATCATTATATGGAAGTACGATTTTATGTTGTTTATTAGAAACGTAAATACCATGTAGACCGTTTTGCCACAAGCTCACCGTGAAACGCACAAGTCCTCCCTTCAATGCCAGAAGGGAAGAATAAATACTGTGTACCTAAATGGCTGGGTTTAACTCGCTCGTTTGCAGCCCAGAGATCGTTCATCCTCTCCGATGATCAATCGCTGACAAGGTACAGCAGGATGCAGGCTCTCTGCCCAAAACTTAGATAGTCATCCAACTTAAAGGATTCACCTCCTTGTTTGTTTCGTCATGTTTCTCCAGTCTGAAAGGAGTGGCTCTTTCAGGAAAACATAGTTTGCAACACTTAGCTTATCAAAGTGCCTCTTCAAAATCATGTAGTATACAACACGGTGGCTACTTAAGAATTGGTGAATCGGCGCGCTGGCAATACCATCTCTATGTCGTCAATGTGTATTCTCATTCAACAAAACTAGAACTACAAAAATACAAACATATACACTAAGTAACATCACAATACTCCCTCTTTCAAAAATACTTTTAAATTATAATTCACAAAACTTTACCTTAAATCAACCGTTAATTTATTTCTCACACTCATGAATAAAATATCTCACTTTGCTAGTAATATACATTTTCTACTTTTTCTTAATTAGCACTCAACAATAAA
Organism: Timema cristinae; assembly: GCA_039000515.1. Classification (NCBI taxonomy): domain Eukaryota; kingdom Metazoa; phylum Arthropoda; class Insecta; order Phasmatodea; family Timematidae; genus Timema; species Timema cristinae. The sequence continues at coordinate 2,870,872 of JBCFYV010009882.1, read as the reverse complement.
GATATCAGACCATTAACATTCCTATTATTAGCTGAGCGTGCTAATTAACTGTTTAACATCATTAATTTGTTTGTTTACTTCTTGTAATGTTTAGGATAACAAACAGACTAACTAGACTACAACATCAGAAACTTTTTAACATTGTAAATACTACTTAAGCCAGGGGTAATTTTACATAACTATCTATCTAACGGTTAGTGCGCAGCTATAAATGAAGCTATTTAAGACATCACATCATTTGGGCAGAGAGTAATTCTCGGGCCTTTACTTTTACTGAAATTACCTCTTGGTATTCGGGAAAATATCTCTGCCTACACTGGTCGATAGCTATTATGCCCCAGAGATAAAAATAACAAATTCTTACTAATTGGAGGTTTCTGAATTCAAAAATGACCAAACCGTGAATTATTGGTTACAGTTTTTGAGTTGCAAGAGATAGTGTAATTTTCTTAATATTTATAACCCACTTAATACGCGTGCAATCAGTAGGATAATCTGACATCGCTGAAAGAGAATAGTTTAACAAAACTGAGTTTGTTGGGTTTGTACCCTCAGGTTAGAACGACAATAGACAAATAGACAAGCGGAAGCTCTTGAGAGGGGCTAGTGATGGCTTCTGAGAAGAAAATTATGTACATATTCATTGAGTTAGCGGCATTTTTAACACCGTGTCTCAATAACTGTTCAAGCTATACGCATAATATGTAATAATTACGCTAATGCGTCAGGGATGAGGAAGGTTGCATATAGAGGAGGTGTGATCAGAATAGTCTGGGGAGAGTGTGGGAAAATTTGTAGGGAAAACCACCCTCAATACACCTGACTGGGATTCAAACCCCAATCTCCCTATCATTGGAAATCTAGTCTATTGCGTGAGTGACGCCATAGACGATGCGTCCACCAAAACAGGTGACGGTTAATTTCCGTGGAAAACTAAAGGAAACACAGTCGTGTACTTTAGTTTGTGTGATGCTATATAAAGTTGATTTATATTTTAATACTGTGATTATATCGTTTATTCCTGAAACAAATATCTCTTAAATGCTTGATTAAAAGTTACTATTTCTGTTACATTTGTGATTAATTTACATCAGCCAAACAAAGGCACAAATTAATTGTGTTGACTCGTAAATCATCTCATCTTGGTTTTGAATAAAAGGTGGGGGTCTAGATAATAGTTGGGATCTTAAAATAGGCTGAAAACTTGCATTTATATCGCTTTATATTGGTTGAAGGGTGAAAAACAAGCGATGCCTTTCGTCGTTCCATTGGTGTGGAGAGAACTGAGAGATCATAGAACAAACTTCCACTTCTGCCTTACTCCTCTGATGGTGGGAATGACTACAAAAGAAAAATTCAGCTTAAATTATCCTAATCACCAATCCAAATTTCTACCAGTATCTCATGAAGTGAATTTTCCTGTACAAAACCCCCTGGAGAACTACACTTGTAATTCAGAAACATCTAGTGACAAACCTCAATTGGGTCCAACAGTAGAAAGTGGATATGAATCTCACAGCAATTACTTGAAAAAACCTCATTTAATTATACAACCACATCTTAATGGTTTGGTGAGAGACTTGGAACTAATTAGATCTAAAGTTGAAATAATTTATTCTAGACTACAGTAGTAGAATTTGTTAACAGAAAACATTAAAGTTTTTACATTCAGATTTCGACCCTCAGAATTTGTCTCGTTTTTTCCTCAGGACTTGAATCATATATTTTGTAAGAACATCTAGGCTTTCATAAGTGCTCTTAAAATATAACATTATCCACTTTGGTTGCCACATGATCTTAGGCACCACTCACACAATAGACTACACTGCCGATGACGGGGGGATCATAGTTTCATCCGGTTGGGTGTAGTGAGGGTGGTTTTTGTTCAATTGTTTCTCACTTGCTCTCCAGGCAAATGCATGCACATTTCTTTTAAATTATGATTATAAGCTTTGAAAAGACCCTTGATAAAACTAACACTAGAGAAATATCTTTTCATGGTGTTTGTGTAACAATCACTTTTCAGACACAGATATTATATCGACACTTAAAATCTAACCCAATTCCAAAAAAACAAACAAAAAAAAACAAAAAAAACACAACATTCAGTTTTCCATACAACTATTTACAAATGATAAAATCTCTACAGTGCCAGAAATTGAACAAGGGAGCCCTATCTCAGTTAGATCACGTGCTACCGACTTTGATAAGGTGTTGAACTCATGCCAGTGAATTATACCAAGATTCGAAGCCTGACCTGAAAAGAACCGGTGACTAAGTGTAATGAGAGTATAGAGCCTTAGACTAAACGACCACCGCGCTGGTAGGTGGTTTCTTCACCTCAAAGTATTTTATGGTATAGTATATTGTTGCACATAAAATATATCTTCAAATATTTAAAATTGTCTCAGCATTTACAGCAAAATCTAGCCTATTGAACTACACAAACACAGAATTATATTTGGTTCCAAAATGAATGTAAAATTGATTAAAAATTGTACATTTAACCAATATTATTAATTTTTTGGATGTGATGAGCTGAATAACTTTCCAGTTTTCAACGTTAAAACTGTTTAACAGTACTGTTTTATTTATGACCGGGTGGAGTGTAAATCAAGCTTCACACTTTGCAAATTCAAAACACGACCACACATAAATGGGAGGTGATAGTGTCCTATTTATTGTCCTATAATTGTTTAAAAAATATATTTGATATATTCTTATAATTTCTTTCGCAGTCTTTCTTGTAAAGTAGAAAAAAAAAATCTAACAAGATAAATTTTTCATGCTCTACTCTACTGTAAATATTTCATGAGGTATAATATATTTTAATTTTTTTAATCCTCTTGTAAGAATGTACAGTTTAAATTTTGCAAGCTTTTTTCATTACTATTATTACTACAGCCACCATAATGATATTGGATCTCCTACACAAGTATAAGAAGAATTATGACGTGATGTGTTTGGAAATTGTTGAAACTAACAATGATGGTTTTCATATTTTATGTAAAAAAAATAAGTTATTTAAAAAAGTTCTTTGTAACTTATTGTCTTTCATCAGATGCATCAATGAATATTATATAATCTAGCATGCTTATTTCATAGAAATATTAAGGTTCTATTATAAGTTACAATACGATTACACCACTAGGTGGAAAAGGGACAGCTCTTACTGGGAAACAACCAAACTAGAAAGAGATAATAAGCGTCCATAAGAGCTTGTAGAAAATGGAAGTTATTCAAATGATACCTGTCTCGGGACCAATTCACAGAAGATGAAGATCCGGAACTGCAATTCCAGAGTGAAACGGCCTATTTAAATCCACTTACCATGGTACCTCTTTTCCATGATCGCAATGTCTTGGCGGAATTCCTCACCATGTTCGTCGCTGACGGCACCGAGATTCTCAGGAAATAAATCCAAGGGAGAGATCAAGAAATGAAGTTTAAGCGACATATTACACCCCATATATTTTAATAAATATGGCGGGTCATTAACCTAGTATGATGTTTGGTATGTTCTATTAAATATGATCATGCATGTTAAATGTATAATGTTATCATTGATCAATGACCAAATGTGTTATAAACATGATTCATTACACTTTCATGTATGAGGTATGTCTGTGATTAATAAATAATAAATATATATCTCAAAATATGATGTATGAATATGTATTACTATATTTCGTGTTTCTGATAAATGCAGGAAGATTAAATGTAGAGCTCTACAGAAGGAGGTAAAGGTTGACAATATGGGAATTAAAAGAGTGGATGTTCAATTTAAAAGGCTTGGTAGAGTCTGCCTGGACGAGCAAACCTTATAAATATCGGTGCTGTGTTAGCGGTAAATTATATGGAGGGAGGAGGGGGAGAGGTTAGGCCGGCATACCTGCCAGAACCTGATCAAAGGCTTGGGGATGATCATTTCTCCGGTGAGGAGTTTGGGTAGCGCTTATAAAGAATGCATGAGGATGAGAAGATGCATACATACATTATACATTTGCTTTATCTTCAAAAATGAAAAGCGTAACGTTAAATACAACATTAGATATTAAGGATGATCCTTGTAGTATTTAGTTTATTAGTGGATTGAGTTTGATTGTGTCAAGACGCTGGTTAGCCGGCCGTCACATGTCAGGGTGAGAAGGGCTTAGGGGTGGAAATGAATAGGCAGGGTAGGTTTTTCTGGTCACACCTCTCTTTCATAATATACCCTAGGAATTATACAAAATGTTTGTGGGTAATTATAATAGGTTGGAGTATAGGGATTGAGAGATGTAGAGCTGGAATGGGGTTTTGGGGTTTGATTAATGGTTTAGTAGGAGGGTAGCATCACCATTAATAGGGAACTGGCCGTTATGGGTTCTGGTTGTGGTGGGTTATAGGTGTGTTGGAATGTGGTAAGGGATAGGGTTGGAGTTGGAGATTTTAAATCTGTAGTGAAGGGGTTTCTGTCTATGGCAAATAAGATTCCGGGAATTTTTGATAAGGGGTCTGGGTGTTATGTCATTTTGGGATATCTGCAAGCAGTAGGTTTGGCTACCTATTATTTTAAGTGTATAAGAACAGAAGGTCAATGAGGTGAACCAGCAGGCTCACCTTAAAAATCCTTTTACTGCGCATATAAAGATAGTGTAAAAACCTTTATATCTTCTGACGTTGACCTCACTGGAAAGATAGGTGAAATGGGAAAGAGTGTAGGAAGGAGGGTTAGGGGTAAAACAGGTTAATTTGCTATTATGGTCCACGATGCTGGTCCTCTGGCTTCAACATGTGTAGGTGAAATGAGGGAGAACTGCATAACCTCTTTTAGGGAAATTACTATTTTGCGTGTTAAGGGAGACGTTGAAGGTTAAAGGGTGGAATGAGAAGAATAAATGGTGGTGAATAGGTTGAGATATTGGAGAAGTGGAGATAGGGGGTAAGGAAGAGATGAGAGGAAGAGAGTTAAAAGGAAAGAGGGAAGGGGGAAAGGAGTGGTGAAGAGGGATTAGAGATTAGGGAAGACGGGGACGCAGGGAGCTGAGGGATGGCGGGAAGGGGGGCCTTCAATGGCATCATCTTTCTGATCCAAAGGCATCTTATATTATAAACTTGATAACGCGCAGTGTTCAATATATTCGAAGTGGAACACATTTTAATGATTTTGTTTTACTAATTATTTTAAAATATATACACTAGTGTTAAACTATTAATGTACGAGCCTCAGGTTTGTATGTTTATCATGACACATATTTGATTGTTTTTATGTTTTTTATTCATCTATGTATTAATTGGTTAAAGACAATATGTACAAAGTTTCTGACACATTCTAAAACAAGTATAGGGATAATCACATTCTTATGTGAGCATGCTAAATACTAATTAAGTATTCAAATTTAATAGAGCCTAATTTACATTTATGTAAATTTTCAGTAACTAAAGAATATACATTTATTAACAATTAGACTTTTCCCGCTTCATCTCTTGCCCTTCGGTCATGTAAATTAATTTTCTTTTCAGCGATTCATACATCGACGACGCCACACATTAACGACTACCTGAAGTGCATACATACAAACATGCACAAATGCATAACTAATCGCGCCATTCCCTTACGGTATAGTGGATAAAATGTGCCTACACCGATTGGTACGGCATCCTTATCATAATCAGCGAATACTGTCATGGGTGGGCGTGCAATCAAGGCTAGTAGCCTGGTCTCCTCTAAGTTAATTACTAAAATAAACTGTGGAATATTAGCCTCGAATGACTGAAACTATGATGGGCAGTGAGGTTAATAAGGCAGCAAAATATGGTCTATTAGAACTAACTGTAGTAAAGAACCAAAATAAATCGTTTAAAATTCTAAAATCCCTGAATCAATATTTGTTCAATTAAGCTAGGGTATTGTTACAATGAAAAACAATATAAATAGTTTATAAATTTTCCCTCATTTTAACAAGATTGGCTCTTTTGCGTGGAGGCACTGTTGAAATGAACACCAATAAATTAGGTTAAATGTTTACATTTATTGTGGAAAACAGCAAGGGAAAGAGTATAAATTTACTATTGAAACAAAACTAAATAAATCCAATCCCCACGCAAACCTTGATATAACTGATGAAGTAACTAAATTTATGTGCCAATGCAAACTAACTGTGGCTCGATTACGTGCAGGTATTGTTGAAATGACCACTAAAATAAAAAGTTGAAACTTAAGATTTAAGAAACAGAACTAAATGCACTTAATTTACACAAAAAAACATTTAAAATTTATAGCTAAATTTAAGATGTAAATGTAGACTAAATTAAAAGGCAATGATGCAATGAACTCAAAAATATATAGTTTAAAATTGCTATTCTTTATGATTATTTAATTTCTTGTGTTTGCCTAGTAGTGGTTTTTCGTATATAGTTAGTTACTTTATTACGTTTACCACTCAAGTATCTGTTTTAATATGCTAATATAAAATACAGCAGGGAGGATCTAATTAATAGTTCAATAATAGTTACTATAATACTAAATATATGTATGAATGCTAGCTATATGTAGTTGTATTGTTCTTATAAAAACTGTTTGTTATTTTATAATAGTTGTTCTTTAATATTATAATATATAAGATACAAGTCATTGCTGAACAATCAGACTTTCAGGCTTTTTGTTAATTTATTAACGTACGTTAGGCACATAAGGCTACAAGTCATCATTGAACAATCAGACTTTTAGGCTTTTTGCTCATTTATTTGCGTACGTTCTTCAATTCTAATTACATCTGTTTCTAAACAGACATACAAAATGCCTAGTTTTGCTGTTACACTTTGTGTAAATAATCAACGAAACTGCAAGAGTAATAATATATCTTTTTACTCCCTTCTTAATGATCCAGACATTTTTCATACATGGGAGCTCAAATGTAAAAGGAAAGACACAATTAATACAAATTTTTACGATAGTGACTTTGATATTTGTGGTGCTAAATTGAAAGTTAACTAAAATGCCAAACACTTAAAAACAAATTGAATGTTGTCAGTGTTCATACATGTTTCAACATGTAAGTAATTTTGAACATATTTTAGTAGTTTTTTAAGTGTAATTTAATCAGCTTTTCTCATTTATTGATGTAGATTTTAAATATGTATTAATATGTTTAATGTTCTCAAACGTGATATTATAATTTCTAACAATACTTCTTTAGAAAGGACTTAATTTGTCTTCCATAAAGCTTTGTGAATGTTAAGCAATGCTTTCACGTGTCATTTTCAGTGGTTTACTCAAGATTAATACAAAATGAACGTCGAACACTCATTTAATTAGACTGAATTATTATTTCACGCTTTCATTAAAAGTTAAAAGAAGTTATACTTTTATTAAACGTTAATTATTATTATTATTATTATTATTATTATTATTATTATTATTATTATTATTATCGAAAGATGAAAAGAAAAATAACTGTATGAACACGTACAAGAATAATTGAATTCGTTTTTATTTAAATTTAAGGATTTATTTAGCTATTTACAGACTACATTGTGCTGTTATAAGATTTCTAAAAAATTGTATTTTAGTGGCGAGACGAACAAACCGACCTATTTTTGGACTGTTACAGACAATTTGAATGTATGTGGAATATAAGTAGTGATTTGTTTAAATAAAACAGCACGTGGCGCAATTTTAGTAAATTAAACAGTAGTTGACTATTCTCAACATGATCATTATGATAAAATGACACGTGCAAACAAATTCCTTTTCTTTTTATTTTCATTAAAAATGAATCACTTGAAATTATTAATTGAAAAAGACACGTGAGAGCATGGCTTTAAGCGCTGGATTGTGTACTGAGTGACGTCACACGCTCAACCAATCGGAGGTCTTTCTCCAACTGGCGCTACCTTCTTTTCTCTTTACATTGTTATAGAGTGCTTCTAAATGTGTTTAATATATAGAAATTTTCTTAGCCTTCAGCAGGTGGTGCAGGGTGTTACGTTGCCATAAAAAAACACTTCAGATAGCTTTTAGAGGGGTTTAATATTTAAATAATGTCCTGGACTTCAGCTGTTATGGGGTTATGCTGCCATAAAAACACTTCGGATAGCTTCTAAAGGTGTTTAGTATCCAAACATTTTCCTAGCCTTCAGCAGTTAGGGGGCTATTTTGCCATGAAAAAACCACTTCCGATAGCTTCTAGAGATGTTAAATATTTAGAATTTGTCTTAGCCTTCGGCAGTTATGATGTTATGTTGCAGAAATAAAACATTTCAGATAACTTCTAGAGGTGTTTAATATTTAGAATTTTTTCTAATCTTCGGCAGTTAGGGGGTAATGTTGCCATAAAAACTCTTCAGATCGTTTCTAGAACTGTTTATCATTTATAATTTTTTCTAGCTTCCGGCTATTGGAGGTTGTGCCTACCAACCCTCTCCTCCCCCCTGAAATTATTGGTTGACTACGTCCTTGGGTAACAGGTCACTTATGTGCATTTTTATTTGTCAAATAAACACTATCTATATTTCTAATGTACCGTACTGTACGTGCATAAAATGACTGAAAACATGCCTAAATAAGACGAAAATGCAAGCACGCTAATAGTGGCGAGACGTTGTTACTAATAACACTAAAATAATATTTTAAATTTAATATATAACAAAACTTAAATAAGTTAATTAAAATAAGAGCTCAACAATAAACACTCTAACTTTTAAAAAAAGCTGTTGTATTAGTACCAAGAAATAAAAACAAAATTAACCTAATTCACACGCAATCCCATTAAGTTAATGAAATCATATTCTGTGACTTCAAATCTTAAGATGACAATAATAATCCCAAAAGTGCCAAAAATATATTTTCTTGTTAAATTATATCTTTACTCTCCAAGTTTGTTTCTATCCCAAAACACTCGTTGCCAAGAAGATGTATAGTTCATTTTAAAGAACAAAGTTGTGCGAGAGCGTGTTAAATGGATTAAAAGGTGCGATCATTTGTTGGGTCAACAAGCAAATCCTCACGCCTCCTACCCCTACTTGACTTTGTTCTTGAAAAGTGCCAGAGAAACAAATCAATGACAACTAATTATCACTCACTATTCACTTTTACTAATATCATTCTTGCGTGTGGCCTAAACACACACATATACACTATCAGGACTGTCTTTAGGTCGGGGTGAGTGGGGCACTCGTTCCGGGTGCCAAAAACCAAGGGCGCCTGAAGAAAGTGAGAAAATGTGATTTTTTCTTCCGTTGGGAGGGGGGGGGGTATTTTAATTCTTTACAAATTTTATGTGTACTTATTATTAAATAACACTTTTGGGGATTTAGGAATGCCATTGATAGTACAGGGGAAGGACAATAAGATTTTATGTTAAGAACATTGGCTGAAAGTGGTTTAATATAAGAGGACTATGAGGAACACGTACAATAGTGGTGCCAACATGAGGAGTAAAAACCAAGCAAAATCAGGCTAGGATTCTTCAAATAAACTCAAGAGCCTCTTTTGTATCTTGTGGATGTCATTCATTGAATTTAGTGATTTCAGATGCAACTTCGTCATCAAGAATAACCATCACACTTTTAGGTGTTCTGCAAAGAATCTATATGTTGTTCTAAACATCTGTTCAACGTTGGGAAATATTGAATAAACATGTCTCCAGCCTCACTGTGAAGCCATCAAGCACTTACCTCACTGGGAAAGAAGGATTGATAGTGTTAAGGCTATTAGATATCAGCTAAAGGATGTGTGTGAAGATCTAATGGAATTTTTTAATTTAATCCAACAGATACTGGTCTGTTATATAAGGCACTCTCTTTAGCTGATCAGTTTATAAAATTTTAATTTTTGATTTCTTTGGTTATATGGTATGATATTTTTTATAAAGTAAACTTTGCGAGTGAGGCAATACAAAGTCCAGCAATGGATATTGTCACTGCTACTTCTTTAACTAAGAATTGTGGGAAGTATGTCTCTTCATATAGACACGTTGCCTGTGAAAATGCTATTATTACTGTGAAAGAACTCACAGAACCATTTGGAGCTGATCCTCCCTTGCAGATTCGACACGTAAGTGAACAAAGAAAAGACATTTAGATTATGAAGGTCACAATGAGACAGAAAATGATAGCATAGAAGTTAAATATAATGTAATTTTTTCTATGTCATATTGATACTGCACTAACATAACTGAAGAAACAGTTCAAGCAACTTAAAGATCACTAAAATATTTGGGGCTTTTAGTTTGACTTGTGCCAACTGCAATGTGATAATGCTATTGCCCTTGAAGTTGACCAACTTATATTGAATCAGTGTATGAACCTGCAATACATACTCACAGATGTATAAGTAACTTGAATATTAACGGCTTGGAACTCTGGGAAGAATTATAACATTTTAATCATATCCTTACAAACAGGGAAACGTCTCCGTCTTCAAAATGGCTTACAACACACAGAGGAAAAAAATATGAGCAATACTTTCCCCAACATCTGTGTGTCACTTTGTAAATTGCTGACCACGCCAGTGACGATTGCTAGTGGTTAATAAAGTTTTTCAAAGCTAGAACTAATCAAGACTTATCTTCGATCTACTATGATTGAAGAAAGGCTGTCGTTGTTAGCAATATTATCCACAGAATATGACATAGCTAGCAAGCTTAACCTTTCTTCAACTGTGACAACGTTCGTCCAGATGAAAGCATTTAAAACACATAATTTTTAAAAATAAAACAGTGTGAGCTAGAGGAACAAAGCCTGACCGGAATTGCATATCATCCACGAGTCTGATTTTGACTATTTGACATGAATGTATTTAATTTTTGTTGCGAACTAACGGACAGTACATTATATATTACGTTGTTATTGAATTGGGCCTGTATGAATGGCAAAAATATGAGTTTGAATACATTATTTTTGCCTAAACTGATTTTATTCCTCCATCTAAATATATACACAAAAATGGAAAATATAAAAACTGGGGAAGGGGGTCATATTATATGTCTCTCACCCTGGGCTCCGACTGTTGTAAGGCTGAAACTGTACATTATGTAAAATCTTCACGCATTAAAACGTACTAAAGACTTAATATAACTAATATTCCCCTCTTAAAACATAACAACTTTTGTTTGATACTTCTTTTCTAAAATGCTCTGATTTCGAGATGCTCCTTTTTAAATGCCTAATTTCTCTTTAAAATTATAATATCTTGAAAAATAAAGGCCACATAATGAAATATTCCGGAAAAATATGTTTTGTATGTAGAATATTAAACTACTATAAAATATAAATTTACAGTGGAAAAAACTACGTTTAGCTTTAAATGAGATTAAACAAATACACCAAATCAAAAATAAATAATTTGACTCTCTTTCATTCCCAAAAACAAACAACATATTTGCAAAACATCATTTTCTAAATTCTTTATTTTCGAGGGATTTAATTATGACAACTTAAATGCCTCGTTCTGTACATCGAAAATAAGTTTGGTATGCTCCATTAAAATACTACTTTTTTACTATGTTCCATTTAAATTCTTTCAGTATTATTATCTATAGTAAACCTTACTTAATTATAACCAAGACCTATTCTCACAATAGCATAATATAAATATCTTAAACTAATGAAAACTAAAGGGGCTAGTGATCATGTAGTAGTAAAATATCATTACAAAATTTCTTTAAAATAATTTCTTAAACTAAATATTTTTATATTGTCTTTTCAGATGTGGCAAGATATTGAGAGTATTCTACTGGGTCAACCTACACCACCACAGGCATCTCCAGTCAACCTTTGTGGATCAGGAACTGCACCGGTTTCTTCTCCAATATCATCCTCGGCACAAGAGAACGAGAACAATCCCAATTCTCAGTCACCTAGTGCAATGGAAGCATCAGGATATTGTCAAACTGAAGAACAGGTCCAGTTGGTCTATCAAGGGGAAGAATTTGTAGATTTGGACTTGCTAATCAAAGATGCTGCCGAACAACACAGTTTTTACACGCAACCACAAAACAATATTGTTCATCATGAAGTCGATGCTGAAGATAATATTATCCAAGATAGACAGATAGAAAATAATTCATTTTGTAATTACGACAATGATAATCTATGTTTACGTGATGTTCCTCAAGGCTATCAACAGCTACCAGGAGCTCCTTCGTACAATGGAATGATGGCCATAGTTCCATCCCAGCAACACGTGGCCTATAATCATGGGCAAATATCCCCACCTGCTAGTCCAGAAAACCAAGAATACCCGAAAGGCTTGGATCCCAGAGTCTTTCCTTCACTCTCAATAATTGAGACAAATATTTCTTCTCAGACAGCCATGCAAAGGATAGCAAATAAAGGCATTCCTCCACCACCATCATTAATAAAGATAATGACACCACCATCTTCCCCTAACTTGGCTGATCTCCTTTCTAATCAACATCATTCTCAACAACCCCACTCCCAGATAGCACCTTCCCTCTCATCTGCTCAGCAACATCCAGCCTTAACAGGTACTGGTGTCCAGCAAACCCGATCCACTCAACAAAAACCTAAACGTGGAAGACGAAGCTGTGGACGAAAGAAATTGACAACACATACGTGTTCACAACCCGGGTGTGGCAAGACATACACTAAATCATCCCATTTGAAGGCTCATCTACGTACGCACACAGGAGAAAAACCTTATCAGTGCAGTTGGAAAGGATGTGGTTGGAAGTTTGCTCGATCGGATGAGCTGACCCGTCATTACAGGAAACACACCGGAGATCGCCCATTCCAGTGCAGGCTGTGTGAGAGAGCGTTCTCACGATCAGATCACCTGTCACTACATATGAAACGTCACGTCAGTGTTTGAACTATTATATACGAGTAAAACCAAACCAGAGTTACCACCACTTCATAACTGGTTTGAAGTGTGTTCGTACGGTAGTGTGTGTGCTACAATTGGACAACCATTATCATAGTTTGTATCATCCTACCGTGTGCGTGCACTCATACCGTATGCCGCTGGACATAGTACACACTTGGAGATACAGAAAAATTCATTATGTTACCTCTGTTATAAACGCTGTTTTAGTCAAACAAAATAATGTTTGGTAACGTACTTGATTAATGTTACCGTTTTGCCACATTGAATGGATGTGTTTAGTGTGTTATTTTATTTGGTCACATTAAAAAAAATGTGTTGTTAAACTGTATAATGTATCACTGCAAATGTGTTGGTTAAGTTTTATTTTTAAATATTTGGGAACATAATAACTACAAAATTATCCCAATCTAAATATATTAAAGAAATAAGCTAAACTAGTCTTGTATTTAATATTATATATATATATATATATATATATATATATATATATATATATATATATATATATATATATACACATATATAACTATATGCTCTAAACAATAGCAATACTTTCAATTTTGTTAGTGTGGGTTTTCTCATCAATATCAATGTAATTGATCTCTTAGCGAATATTTACAACCTAGACAAATCATGTTTATATACGTTATTCAGGTTCAGACTTACTGTATTTTAAGTAGAGAACTATTTAAATAAGATAATTCAATGTTATTTTACAAAATACTCTTAGCTAAAGGTAAAATGTAATTTCACATTTTTTTCCCATTCAGATTTCAATGCGACATAGTTATAAAAATATTGAATTTTTGTTTGCTACATGGTATATGTGAAGTTGTGTAGGAAATAAAACTAATTTTCCAAATATGACTTTTCAATCCAACACTAATAAATGTAGGTTCAATCAAAATAAAATGATAAAAATAAAACATCGTTTAATGAATAAACAAAGTTTCTAAAATATAAAGTCAAACCATTTCGTTTATGGATACTATTGAAATATAACACGGGTGTGTCAAATTGGTCAACTATTATCCCACCCCTTCGAGGAAGCCTTATCATCAAATAGAACTTATCGTACACATGTGTCCCTCAATGATAAACAAAGAGGTTCCAACTATCTTAAGAAACAATCATAGCTCTAGGTCATGTCTGATAAGTCATCAAATAATAGTATATGACACTATAAACGTTTATGGTGTTTTACAAGAAACAAAATCTAAAAGTAACATCAACAACTAAAGCGTATTAATGCATGTGACTATCTATGGAAAAAATTAAATATTCAAAAGTTTGGCCAATTAAATTCATGATGTTTAAATTTTTTAATTTAATTTTTAACCTTACAAAAATGTACATTCTATGGACCACATTTGGTTCTTTTATAGAATGGGCCTCCCCCAGAATAAATAGTTTGATATTAATCTAATTACAAAATTATACACGTATAAAACCACCCAACTTTATTTTAGGTCTATTGATAATTTTTTAACGCAGTGGTTTCAATATTTAGAGCTTTAGCCTACCTCCTAAAAAATTTGACTGGGGTGAAATTAATTTACATAGTAATTTGAAAATAGTTTTGAAATAAAAACAATACTATTTAGTTGGACGATCGCAAATGATAAAAAATAGGTTAATTCTATTTCATTTAGTACTGTAATAATTGTATTATTTCAACACGAGAAAATATGTGTGCTGTATTTAGAATATCGTATATTTTACATAAATCAAAAATATTTGAAATAAACTTTATAAGATTTTAATATATCTAAATTTAATAATGTGATTTAGTAAAACATCAATTGTTTCTTAAGAAACCGGTTAAATCTGTATTTTAAATGAGTTCAAATAAAAATGGATTTTCTATCATTACAATTGATTTGAAATTATATTTCATATTTAAAATAAATATGTTATTTTAGAAACACATTTGAGTTTAATACTAGTATAGCATAGATACTAATTGATAGTAAGGTTATATCTTCATTTTTATTCCCTTCTCCTTATTTTATATTCTTTTCTTCTATGACGACGTCATGTTTCGGTGATTTTCCACCATCTTCAAGTCTTTAATACAAATAAGACTTGTAGATGGTGAAAAATTACTGAAACATGTCGTCGTCATAAAAGAAAAGTATATAAAATAAGAACAAGTGAATAAAAAAGAAGAAATAGCCTTACTATCAATTATTATTACTCCCTGTCAAATAAGCATGAAAATTATTAGGAACATATATTTATGTTATAAGAATTAAATAAGGTTTACATCGGTTTAGAATGGTACAATCCCTTATTTGGCCAATTACCTGATTCTAATAATTATTTTATTACTAGAATCGAGGCAGTTCATTAAATCGTAAATTCTATATTTGTTATTTTAAAGTTAATTAATATTAATGAATGTGTGTTGAGTTGAATTATTAGTTTGGATAATATTGAATTTAAAACTACATATAGTTAGTATAAATAATATATTTCAATTAAATATTAACAAATAATTTTAATGTATTAAAAAACTTTTTTTGATAACAGGAACAATAGTTTGCATAGGCAGATTTTATCACTTTCTTACATAAATTATTGTTATGTATAATAAACATACATTTTAGTAAATTTCTAAATAATCTTCAAAATAATCATTAATAGAAACTTATTCTAAATACACTGAACATTTTTTTTTGTAAAGCCCATTATATATTTAATACTCGCTTCAGGAAAGTAAAGTCTTTCGTTGAACTTGATTAATCTAAGTGTATTATAATAAAGATAATGCAGTCAAGTTCCCTACTTAATTATTTGTGATTAACATATTTTTTGGATATAAACTTTTTCGTCAATCCAAATACTAGGTTATTATTACTGGTGAGGACTATATTAATATCTGCTCACTTTTATAAAAGCTATTTATCATCACCTTCCTTAATCATAATATAATTTCATGACACATTTTTCAAATTAGCTTAGTCTTAGAATAAAATCAATTTTTTTTTATCCTTCAGCCTTAAATTTATCACCGTGAAAGACAACAACCCAATCTGAACAATGATACATTTTTCGGCTGGTCCAGGAATAAAATCCCGGGCTCTTAGCTCAATAGGTAGAACGTCCGTGTGACCGACTGAGTTAAGGAGCAAGACTTGGTGTTTATGAGATATAGATAATGTATGGCTTAAATGACCGGAAGAGACATGACATCCAGGTTCGGCCGCCTTATGTGTAGACTGTTAGCAACTCTGGTAGCACAAATCGTTGTCCAGGACACATCATAGGAGATTGTCTCCACGTCGTACACGCAATGAGATGATTTTATGATGATAATGATTATTAAGGTGTGGAACCAGAAGTTAGCTTTAACCTAACTAGAGTCTAATTAACCAAACTCAAATCACAATTTTGATCACTCCTCTTAAGTGAGAAATACCCGACGTACCAGCCAGGAAACGAACTTGGGACCCCTAGGTTCGTAGTAGCCAGGTGTACTGACCACTACACGAAGGGGCAGGTGTATGTAGGATGAATTTCTAGCATGACGCATCTTAGTTAACCTGCGTTCAATATTTCATTCTCTTATCCATTACCAAGCATAAAGTCAGTTCGTATAGGATTGATTATGCCAAATGTCACAAAATTACAGAATATTACCATATTGGGTCTTGTACCAACGTTTTAAGAACTGTGTTCTGTGGAGACCTGGGGCTTCACCATTGGCTACTTATCTCATGCTCCGTGAGGTAATTTTAAAATATTCTTTATTTGTTTATCACACTATAAAATATCATAGTTAATTATGATTGCCATTTTTTCAAATCTGAATAAAGAACATTTGCGTAGGGTGAAGCCATGACATGTGATGTTTTATGTTTGACTTATACTTTTAAACTTGTACAATTTAATGGTCATTATTGAATGTTCATAATATTAATGTATCACATTTTATTAGAGGTCCAGCATGTACTTTTTCTGGTGCAAGGACTCCTTCTGTTAAAAAGGTTTGATAGCCCTGTCCTAGATTATTTGAGACTCAAATTAAACAATAATCCCTTCGCTCTAAGAAAATCTATCAAATCAGCGTGTCTGCTTTAGTACAAGGGTTGGTCACATGGTTCAGGGGTCCCAGAGCAATTAAATGTGGGGAAACATCCTTTACAAATAATAACCTTGATTTGTGTGCTATATCATTTTTATTAATATCATATCCAAACACGTATACATAAATAATATAAAAGTTAACTTCCATTACTAAGCTAAATTGGGGCAAATTCTTAATATTAACTAGCTAACCATATCTAAAAAAACGAGGTCAGACATCAGTATATAACATACAAACCTCATCAGTGGGCAGACGGACTAAACTACAAACACATCTAGTATGATTTTACGATGATGAGGAGGTTTGTGTTCAAATCCTGGCTGAGTGTATCCAGGATGTTTTTTGCACAAATGGTTTCCAGATCTTCCTCCACTCAAATTCTGGTCCATTTACTCTATTTACTCTAAGCTCTTCTTTCCTCATGACTTTACCATTAGTGACTTAATGGGTAGTAAGACGTTGTTCAATAAGAATAAATGGTACTACACAATGGCACAAACTTTCTCAAATTGTGTATTATAGATTCGAAGAAAATGTTCATTAAAAGGTTTTGAGTAAACTATACTTAAGTAAGCCTTCCTCTTAAATCCAAACACATCATCTTGTTAATCCCAATAAATATTATTTTTTGATAAATTTTAAACAAAACTGTTCAAATATTTTTAACAAATTTCAAATATAATTTATTTGTAAAATACCCTTCAATTATTTGTAGTTTGTAATGATAAAAATCTGAATCTTATTAATTATTATGAAAGACTATTTCCAGAAACCCAAGTTGAACTGAATATTCAAATCCAATTTCAGAAGATATTTAAAACTTTCTAAAATATTTTGTAAGTAAACAAACTTAACTTAATTCAGTATAGAAAAATAAATCGATATTATTATTATTATTATTATTATTATTATTATTATTTTCGATCATGTAAACTCCTCCGATACCAATTTTGAACAAAATCGTTGTAGGCATTTTTTTTTAAATATCAT
The DNA here is from genome assembly GCA_039000515.1 of Timema cristinae. NCBI lineage: Eukaryota > Metazoa > Arthropoda > Insecta > Phasmatodea > Timematidae > Timema > Timema cristinae. The sequence continues at coordinate 2,852,960 of JBCFYV010009882.1, read as the reverse complement.
ATTTTACAAAAATCCGTCATGAGTAAACTATTTTTTCCAAGAAAAACCCACTACAAATCTATTTATAGTGTAAAAAACTTAACAAATACCCATTTTCACCAAATCACTAGAGCTATTTTTTTAAATATTCAAATAAAAATGTCATCAATAAACTACGATTAAACCAAATTTCCCCCCAAAAACCAGAATATAATTTTATATTTTATGTAAAACACTCCCCTGACATATATTTTAAACAAAATCATTAGAGCCATTTTCAAAATATTTTGAATTTTTGATAATCATTCATTATAATAATTATTAACTTATATTTATAACCAGCCTCGGTGGCGTAGTTGGCTAACGCGGTAGTCGAGTAGAGCTAGACTGCCGAAGACATTGATATCGAGGTTCAAATCTCGTTAGGGTGAACTCTGGATGTCTCTTCCTTATTGGTTTTCCACTCTCCTTCCACTCAAATACAGACTAACTTCCTCTGAATTGAACCTTCCTGATTTCTAATCCATTTGCATATTTATTCCCTAAGCGTATAACCCGAACGGGTAGTAAGACACGATGATAAATAAATAAACGATGTTTACCCAAAAGACAAGTATGTAGTGTTGTTTTGGAAGTGAACTAATCCTTAGATAACCATTTTAAACAAAATCGTGTTAGCCATTTCTCAAAAAACTAATGCTAATATCTCAATCATCAATAAACTGCCCTCAATTTGAGGGCTTAGGATCAAAATCCAAACAAGTCCCAAGGTATAGCCCTAAATATCAAATTAGAACCAAATCCATCAAACCATTTCAGATCCGTTGCCAAAGACAGGCACGTGCACACATACTAAGAAACATAGGGACAAACAGAATGATAAAGTCAACTTTTTTTGGTTCGGATATACAATAAACATAAGATTCATCATAATCTTGAGGTATAAAACTTCGACGATAGTTAAACTTTCACTTGATATGAGAAGAAAGAATATATAAAAATTTTCAAATGTAATTCATCAGTAAACTACTATTAAAATAAGGTTTATATTATGAATAAAATAGATAGAATTATTTATAATCTATAAAACTTACTAGACAAACTACCCATTTTGAACCAAACCGTTTGAGACATTTTAAAAATGTTTCAAATTCTTGAAGAATCAGTCATTAATAAACTAGTCTTAAGCGAACTTTTACCCAAAAAATCACGATGCGGTGAAATTTGTTTTGTCAAACACTCCCTTTATAACCTTGTGGAACCAAATCGTTTGAACCAATTCTAAAATAGTTCAAGTTTATGAAAAATGAATCATCAGCAAACTACCCATAAAATTAATAATTAAACAATATACGTTGTTTCTATACACTTGTATTGTGCCAGAGATAATATTTGATGCTGTACAAGCTAAGTGTTTGGGTGATTCACTGTATTCATAATGGTGTATCAGGGGCAAACTGTGCAACCCTCTGCCCCTTCCACCTCCTTCAAAGCTCTGGGTGGAACTGAATAGTACTAATTTATTGTTGTCTATTTTGGGCTTGCTTATTTTTATTGTTGTGATATTTGAGTTGAAGACTTCGCTCAAAAGTAATAGTAGTCTTCACACAAAAGAAAAATTAATTAAAAAACAATTTAGCTATTGCTACTCACATCACAAGAGAGCAAAGTGTTCGAAACTGTTCGTAGCGAACACTCAGTTTCCAATGGGGGTTATTTAACAATTTTTTACCATGTTTTGCGTCTTACTACCCACCCTGGCTATCAGCATAGCTACATTAATATGATAGGTATGAGAAAGGCAGAATTTATTAGAAGTGTATCTAAATTTTCCGGGTGAGAGAGTGTGAAGTCATATATTTGAAAAAACTTAAGTACGCTTAACTGGGTTTAAAGCTCCAATCTCACCGTCAATGATGAGACAAACTAGACCAGACTAATGCCTTGTTCCACGTGATCATCTGTGTGTGTTGTGCGATAGCTTCAATCGACTTGTGTGACTCCCGTACTCCTAATAAAAAGTATTATCAATTTATATAATATGTGATATATTTAAATATTTTTAGGAAGTACCTAGGGGTGAAGTCAAATAATTTCCAGGATTGCCAATGATAAAAGTGGAAAACAGTCAGTTCATGCACTACTGATGTAGTCTGGAGTTACTTGTCACTCTCTAAATGGAAAGGAATAGGTCAATCGTTTCCACAAACTAGACTAGATACTGGTTTGCAGCTCTGGACTGAGCATGCATGTGTGACATTTCGCAACGTTCAGAGGTAAACGTAATAAAAATGTGTTTGTTACTTGTCAGGAGTGTGGTTACGTGGTTTGGTTACAGGTATGACTGAATTACCGAGCACAATAAATTCATTTCCTCAACTACTTCACGTCAGTTCGTGTACAGAATAGGGTAAAGTTTCAAATCCATTTCCCCCGAGTGGCTGCCTTTCTTGGCCACCCCTTTATTACTTGACTAACGAACAATAATAACTTTTTAATGTTTGGTTTAAGTGAGTACTTGACCCTTTATTATCTTTCAAAATTTTATTATAATATATAAATATATAAAGGGCTATAAAATCTTAAGATTGAGTGGAAAAGGGATTCTTATTATTGTAGCTATCTGTTAACACTTTCTCAAAGGTCACGCATTACCACCGAATTACCATACAGTTGTTATTATTATTATTATTATTATTATTATTATTATTATTATTATTAGCGCCGCGTCTTACTACCCGTTCGGTTTGTATTCACTTACGCTAATGTGTAATGGTATGGTGATTGTGAGATGAAATGAAGGACCTACAGTTTAACGTGGAATCCGAACCACGGTGGAGGCCTGGCATTCCCGACATTCACAAGATGTCTTGTCAGAGGTGAAGGAAGGGTTTGGAAATCAGATAAATCTGTGCTGTGACCGAGGATTGAACCCCGGCCGCCAGCACAGAAGTCTGACACCTTACCCCTAGACCACCAGGTCACCACCATACAGTTAATTAATTTATAAACATAGGATTAGTGGTTCAATTATGTATTTTGTTAATATGTAGAGCTGGTTTTTAATATTTATCAGATACTTTCTCTCCCTATTTTTTTTCTTTACTTTGAGTCTCCTTTAATACGTGGTGACAACGTTAAATTATTAGAATTCAAAAAATCAGGGTATATGAGCAAAATGATAGCAATTGGCGTAGTTCGCCTTCTCATCTTAACCAACTTGGCCGAAAAACTAATCGTTGGTTAAATTGGAGGGTTTCGTTTATCGGTGACAGATTAACGGCAGTAGGAGCAGGTGTTGTTTTGTTCAAAAATGTAATTAGTTTTAAAATTACTTTCTGATAATCTGATAGTCACTGTGTTCAAGAACTTCACTTTAAATATACTAATGTAAGACCCAAAACAAAACTACTGGTTCGGCATAGGTTACTTAATCTAATAAATAAACACAAATGGCCCTCCACACAAAATCTTAGCTCAAGGCATTTTTATTATCGGTCTATAAAACAGTATCAATTCCTATGTAACTTACTGTAGTCAAATAGCTTAGCCATTAGTCAAGGAGATCAAATTAGAGTCAGTTAGGACTTTAATCCGGCGTCTTTAGCAGAAGAGCTAGCACTTGTTTATTTTTATTTGCTAAAATGGTGACAGAGCTCACTAAGATGTAACTGCCACCATGTTTGTAGGTATCTGACTGTTTCAAAATTTGCTAGAGCTTCATAAATAAAAGGTTCTTTAGCTGTTTCTTTTGACAGATGATTTAAATGGTGATAATTCAATAATATTTTAATAACATGTCAATGTTCTTAGCAGGATTATTTTATATGTTGTTTCTAATCCAACCAAAGTGTAATGAATATACTGTACTTAATTTTGTAATAAATGAATACTTAATACTTAGAATATGCAAATTATATGCTACAGCTATGTAATATTCTGTTAGAGTATGACGTAATTACTAGGACTGAGTCACTTTAAATACCGGTAAATGCACTTTCCATATTGAGTTTAGGTTAACCTTGTGAAGTATAGGACTACACATTTCAGTTGATAAATCTCTCTAGAATTTATTAATTCATCTTAAATACACTCGATCATCCAGGAGGTATATTTTTATCATTATATTTTGTTATTATTAAATCATTTGTGTAAATTATAAAATGTGATTCCATATAAAATTATAATAAGTATAATTAAGGATTTAAAGGATATATTATCATTATATTTGGTGCGCTGCATCACTGGGCTATCCACCTAATTAAAATAAAGATTTAATAAGGAGGAAGAAGGAAATTCAATGGAATATACTTTCATTTGTGTGAGGGGATAGTGAAAACTATCAAGGAAAATACTCTGTCACTACACCCAGTGGGGATTCGAGCCCCAACCTTTAAATTATCGGCATACCAATTCAGAAGAGCTTCATGTCTACCTTATGTTTACTTTATATCTACCATTGGAGGTTGTAGGTTTATGATATACGCTAATTACTTTATTAAATGCATGGCATATAGGTATATAATTACATTGCCAACCAACTACTCCATAGCCTATAATAATGAGCTTTAATTTTTTTGTAGAGACGGGGATTGTGTATGGGGATTGTGTTTTAACTAGGGCCTAATACCTTTAAATTTGACTACACCTATATGAAGTGAGTGAGTTACTTATTAATGCAATTGAAACAAATTGTATTTTTATTTATTTTTGTATCTATATTTAAGTTTTACCAACGTACCTGACTAAACGTCAAATATATAATATATATACTGAAACATAATTTATATAGTATAACTTGGATTGTTTTTTTATCTCACTTTGTGGGTATTGAAAGATAAAAGAGCATTTAAAAAGTAATTTTTATTATTAAAATGTACACATATGGGTTATTTCTTTGAATAATTATTTGATTATTTAAAAGCTGTTTTTATCCGCATATAAATTAAAAGATAAAAACTATCATTTGAAATTATACCGTACTTAAAACCAATAATCAATAGTTCCCAGAAATACTTTCAAAAATATATTATTTTTCTGTAATAAGCGTCTGGTCGGTTTGGAAAATTATATTTACAATTAGCTATTCTAATCCAAATGGAGATTATATTTGAAAATTACCTATACATTTCTTATAAAAATGAGATTTCCAATATCTGTCCGCACCCAGAATTATAATTAATTTATCATTAGAGATGTGAGACGATTTAATGTGATAAATTGATTCCAAATTAAATCACTAGAACATACTGGAAAATTTTCATTTTAATTTTGGTATAAAAACTTCAAAAAACAAATTAGGTTATTCTTTTTGTCACAAATCATCCATAGTGTTTATATATTCAGAGATACATCTTAGATGATAAATGTATACATACATACAGACCTCCTATTAAACATATATCAGCGTATCAGAAACTTTATAATTAGAAATGAAATACATATTTAAACCGCTAATATTTAAAAAGTATTTTTTTTTAAATCGCCTACTTTAGGTTATTTTCTGTGTTGATGAACGTATTGTCGATAAAAATTTAAATTGTTTGACTAGTGGTACCTTAAAACCTAAGCATTATATTTTTGAGCATTGATTAATGACGATTATTGATTAATGAATTGAATATATTCTCGAAAATATTATGTACAATGGTATGCATTTAGTGATATTTTCTAAAGCGAATTTTGATACAATGAGGTCATCATTTTATCTAAGGATGACTTTTAGGACAAAAAATATTTAAAGTAAAGAGAATATTGATATAACCTGTAGCTAAAACCAGTTAAATTGTACAAATAATCTGGATGGAAGTTGGTATAGCAATATTATTTATATAAATTTTGATTAAATAGTTTTTATCTCTTAGTATTTAAATATTATAGCCTAAATGTGTTGCTCTCATTATTTATAAAATAAAAATATGGAAGAAAAAAATAATTTTCAGTGATTATTTGTCGTGAAATATATAAATATGTTGATATTTTAAATAAAAGGCGCTTCTTAAGATAGATTTTTAAATTGAGATTTGAAAGAGATCTAGGATAAAATTTACAAATTAACGCTAAAAAAAATAAGAATCTCTTATGGTAAAATCATATTATAAAAAGGTAACAAATATGCAAGTAAACATCACAGACAAAGAGGGAAATGTGATCTCCACACCAGGATAAATCAATTCTTTGTGGTCAGAATACTGTAGGGAGTTGGTGAATACAGATGGGGAGGAACACATAAGAGAAGTAAGGAAGAAGACTGTTGATTGGAGAAGAGATTACGGGGTCGGATATGGAGGTGGCATTGAAACGCATAAAAAATGGGAATCCAGAGGGAACAGATCAGATACAAATTGAACTGATAAAGGAAGGTGGTGAAGCACTGAAGGAAGAGTTGCAAAGCATATTCAACAGGGCATGGAAATAAGGTAAAATAGCATATGAATGGGGGAAGCCCCTTATAATTCATATATACAAGAACATAGTGGACTCTGAAAAATGTGTGAATTATCATGGTGTATTGCTAATTAATCACGTAGCTAAGCTCTATGAGAGAATCTTCAAGAAGCGAGATAACTAATTGAGCCAAGACTAGGGGAGGAATGACACGGTTTTGGAAAAAAAACAGAAGAACAATTGATTTGATGTTTGCTATCAGAATTATCGTGGAAAATGCATGGGAGTATTATCAGGACATATATGTGTCAATGATAAATCTGGAGAAGACGTTTGACTCTATTCCTTACTGTGGTCATATATGAATATGACATGTAAGATGACAGTAAAATCGAAGAGTACTATAATCAGCATGTATAATCCGTGTAAATGTACTGTGGAAACTGGTTATAGAATTTATAACTGGCTTTAGGTGATTTCAGGAGTGAAACAAGGAAGTGTTATGTCTTCGTTGCAATTTATTGCGTACATGGACTCTATAGTCAGGAAGTTTAAAACAAAAGTATATGTTAGAGAGCCAGGACAGATAATGACCAATGCAAACGATATTTTATATTAGAATTTCAGCAAAGAGGGCATGGAGACAGCACTATATTAGTGGAACTCATGTTTTGAAGAGGCTGGGATGAGGATAAACATAGAAAAGACAGATAAAACACAGGTGGGCAGGAGGGAGAAATATTTGAATATTCGGATTAGTGGAACGAGTCAAAAAGGTTGAAAAACGTTAATATCTTGTGTGCATGGTGTCATCTAAGGGAGGAAATGTAGATTATATAAATGAAAGATTGATTAAATTTGAAAAAAATGTAGGGGCACTATACCTTTTGCTAAAAGACAAATATGTTCCTGAAAAGAAAAGGAAGTAATCATATTTTACAATTCTGACACCCACCTTTATGTATGGAGAAGAATGCCGGGTTTTAACAAAGGACAGGAGCAGAATAAAGGAGGTGGAGGAGATAAGACCTCTATGAGTCATAGTGGGAAATACGAGGAGAGATAGTTAGAAATGAAAATATCTGAGAGAGATTAGAGTGATACCAGTATTGAATAAAATAGAGACTGCTCAGCAGAGATGTATAGGACATGTTTAGAGTATGGAAGGAAAACATTTGATGTGCTGTGTAGGAGTAGGTGAGCCTGGAGGGAAGATACTAAGAGGAAGAGAAAGGAAGAGGTAGAAAGATGGCATAGAGAAATTCCTAATATAACAATTAAACCATATGTATGGTGAAATAAAATATGGTGGTGAAAATCTTATATTTACAATGGAAGAGTAACAAAGGACCTCGCATTCATAAAAAAAATTATGAGAGCTTAGATAATATGCTCAAAATTTTATCAAAAATTATGAGGACTATAAATACATACATAAATTTATTCCGGCATGTAAGCCTACATCTAAACACAATTATCTGAAAGATAATATTTATGGAGCGTAAGAAATATGAAATTTTACTCCTACACATCGTCTAGCTCATCTTCCAAGTCATAATCAATCAAATATTCCTAAAATCATATCACGTTGTTACATATATTTTCTTCGTTTGAAGAATAATTAAACATATCTTTTATGGCCACCAATTAATAAATATTTCCAGGGAGGAGCACATTTTTATGAACAACAAGAGCATAGCCCTGAACTAAGTAGTTGTGGAGGGCCACAAGGAAGACTACAAGTTAACAGTTCGTACCTATGATTTATCTGTCTCCATCCTAACCATATCACTTATGAAAGAAATGGATTTGCAAGCTCTTCTCACACCACACCATAACCTGAGAGTGAGATTTTGAAATTATTCTTCATCTTGTGTTGGTGACATATAAGAGGCTTCTGTCTGCTTTTTACTTGAAAAAATTGTGTTGTAATAGTTGGCCACAGATATACTGAGCATAAACACACCAAGGAAACGAAAAATGTCTTCTTCAATAGTTTCTATTTTTCCTAATGATGACAGGGCCTTCAGTACATTAGCATCAGCAGCCATAAATCTAGTCCAGAAATTTGTCTTAAACTTGCCATAAAATCAACCTGTGATGTTGGCTCACAAATTACATGTATACCTGGCAACTATGCCGCATATTGTGCTGCAAGATCACTATACATTTTATCTAGAGAAATCTTACGTTATTTCACCCCTGTTAGCACAAAGGTTGTGTATTTGAGTAGTTGCAAATATATATTTATCATTAATACCAGAACTTCAATAGAGGAAGAATTATTTTCAAGGAATTAGCTCTACTTTATGTTGCATGAAGTGCAAGGAGAATTATTTTCATGTATTCTTCTTCTTCAAGGGAACTCATTAAATAATTAACACACATTTTGTTTGCTTCATTGGTGATCCGGTGGTCTAGGGGGTAAGTTGTTGGACTTCTGTGCTGGGGTCCGGGGTTCAATCCTCGGTCCCAGTACAGATTTATCTGATTACCAAACCCTTCCTTCACCTCTGACAAGACGTGTATTAATCACAACTTGTGAATGTGGGGATTGCCAGGCCTCCACCGTGGTTCGGATCCCACGTTAAACTGTAGGTTCTCCATTTCATCTCACAATCACCATAACATTACACATTAGCGTAAGTGCGTATAACCCAAACGGATAGTAAGACGTGGTGCTAATAATAATAATGTTTGCTTCAGGAGTATTGCAAAATGAGACCACCAGATTAATCTTTATATCTGCATCCAACTTAATGAGCATTTTAAGGAAGAGCTCTGATATAGTATATTAGTCATAACAAGTGAAAGAACTATATTTAGTGGTAAGTGCTCTATTTTATTTATTACTTAGCACTATGTCTTACCACCCTTTCGGATTATACACCTACCACTAATTATGCTAGTGGGCTAGGAATTCGGAAGGTTGGATATATAGCCAGTTAACTCACATTTGCGTAGAGGGAGAGTGGAAAAACCTTTAGGAAAACCACCCCAGTCCCCCCAAGCTAAATTCAAACTTCGATCTCCCCATACTTTCAGTCTGGCTCAACACAAAACTAGCGCTTTAGCCAACTACTCCACTGAGGCTGGTCGTGGTAGGTATACTCAATTCACGGTAGGAATTACTCTCTGAAAGGTCTTTTTTCCTACCAATATCCTACTATATAATAGATTTCTGGTAGGGAAAAAGGCCTTTCAGAAAACAATTCCTACGGTGAACGGACTACTGATTTGATGTATGTATTGGCTTCAATCCTGTATTGATAAAGTGTCTTTCCTTGCAAACGTCTGTCTCTTATTGCAATTTTTAGAGAATTTTCTAAATAAGTACATTAAGTACCAAACACAATGTGGGGTTCTTGAAAACCAACATAATTTAAAAACACTTTCCTACAAAATTGATTGGCCAAATATGACACAATATTAGTGTCTTTGAGCCTCAAAGAATTTACTTCTGCTATCACATCCACAATTTCAATCAACAATACAGACAGAAGATGAAGCAAAAAGATATAATAAGTGTGATCTCAATCCAGTTTCATGGACTGAGTCTATAGTCATACGATCTTCTAAATGATATAATAACTGGGTGTTATTCAGGCTTCCATTTCTACCAAACAAAGATAAAATTGTTACCGATAGTCCGTCGTGCAAATATAGCCGTTCATATTTATTTCTGGTCGTGATCGACACAGAACAGCTAAACGGTAGAAAAGTTTCAAATATGTTTTAATTTCTACCAAATCCTATTTTGTTTATACTTTTATCTTATTTGATGTTGACTTCCATAGCTTCAGCTTAATTTGTTTAGATGGGTCCCAAAATATAACATTCCTATCTACAATACAATCACTAACAATTTTCTGATATTGCTCTAGACCAATAAATGGCATGGTACAAACATCGTGGACAACTACAGAAAATGCAAAACCAATGGTAACAAGATTAACCAAGTCATTTTCGTTACATTTAGAAAGTTTTTTTGAAGTTGCAAAATAATTTCACTAATGTTGTGATATTTTGCTGATAACGGTTTGAAATGTAGGCTAATTAGCCAATTTGTGATGAATCTTCCTTTCCCCTCCACACAATGTGTCATGCCTCGGACTTCATAATAGATCTTAGCTAGTTCTGGAGATATTAAAAAGAATGTTTATAATGTTGGTGCATTTTGGGTAGTTCGTACAACACAACCCAGAAACATTCATACGACGCTTCTCTTGCTTCAGAGCTTCACCAGCCCCAAGAGAACAAACTGGAACACTGTTTACTTTAGGCCCACCTATCATTCTTAAGTTAATTCCACGTTTCACGGTATGTTTCCTATAGTAGCTTCATTTCAACAATGTGCCATGCACATAGTGCTCTGTAATTTCTTAAATCCATTGCAAAAACTTATTATTTAATCAACTCTTCTAATGCCGACAGTCTTAGCTCCCAGCTAGCACTGGAACTTGCGCGGATAAATGTTGAGGAATAAAACTATATCCATATAAATCTTGACAATTTGTAATGAAACACTCTAATTCTTAACCGTTTAAATATTTTTTGAAATTATATCTATGAATTAATAAATGTGATTTTCATTCTATTAATATTTCTGAAATTTTCTTTTCTTAAATTTTTTCCTACACACATTGTAGTAAATTTAAGTATGTTAATTTTTTTTATGAGTAATGTGTATTTAAGATTGATATTTAAAGAAATATTCTAGAGCTTAGGCAGTTCACCACTCTACCCATCCCCCTCCCCCCCCCCCCCCATGCAGTACAGTTGGGGCCCCCAGATGGTCACCATAACTCTTCTGGTTTTTACACAGGCCCCCGAAACATATCATTATCATTATTAGCACCGCGTCTTACTACCCGTTCGGGTTATACGCACTTACGCTAATGTGTAATGGTAGGGTGATTGTGAGATGAAATGGAGGACCTACAGTTTAACGTGGAATCCGAACCACGGTGGAGGCCTGGCATTCCCCGAAACATAATACCACTCACTATATTCATTCATTAAATTGCACACAAAGTATGTTAACAGAGCCTACTAATAGGGTCGTACCCGAATCGCTGGGCACGCACATGGTGACGTATTGTCTTGTTTTTACCAATGAAAAGGGAAATCTGGGCTTGAATCCCAACCAAGTACAGTGAAGTTGTTTTCCTGAAGTGGTTTCCACTTCCTCCTCCACGAAAAGGCAGGTACATTTCATATTAGCTCGACTTTTCTATTCCGACTTGTATCAATGTAAATATCTGAATAGACAGAATTTGTAGTAAGTCACGGTGCACAAAGATTGCGTATCCATGATATCAAAGGTCTATCTATTTCATTTAGCTTTAAAATCATTAAGCAAAACCTTAATGACACCCAAAATGAAATATTTTTCTATTACAAAAAATAAAGTTATTTAAGTTTATTAAGAAAATAAAATTTAATAAAGTCATTGGCAAAATGTTTTTTTTTAAAGATCTTAGAAAAATTAAGGTAGTATAGGTTCAAAATGCCATTAATAATACGGACATAAAAGCACGGAAATAATAATCATATTATAATTATTAAAATATCCTAAGCAAAAATAAATATGTAGTTTATGTATTTGCCATTCTATTAAATTTCATTTATACCAGATTATTAAATAGATGTTTGTCATAGTATGCAACTATTTTAATAACATTATAAATTAATTTTCAATATGAAGAATTATTCCTATTCAACTTTTTTTATCTGTGGCTTGATATGTCATAGTAAAAGTTATCATCTATACTTATAAAATAACATGTCCTGACTGACTGACTGATTCATCATCGCCGAGCGCAAACTATCAAGGCTACAAGCATGAAATTCGGACTGTATATTCATTTTGTTATGTAGGCACCCACTAAGAAAGGATTTTAGAAAATTCCACCCCAAAGTGGTCAAAATAGGGGATGATAATATTTATGAAAGTCCGTCATTTTGAAAGTTACATAAACAAAATTTTGTATTTCGGTTATTGACGTAAAACAAATAAATACGTGTTTCAGGAATTTTGGAAATGTTATTTAATAAGGGATGAAAAAGGGGGTGAAAGTTTGTATCGGACTTGCATTATTTTTGATCTGAGGTCAAGTTATGGTCATCAACGTAACGTAATATTTTAAATTAATCTGTAAATACATATGTATATTTTCGTATTTGTATATAATCAACTTCCACGCGAGCAAAGCCGCGGGCAACAGCTATCTAGTCTACCATAAAGTTATGTCAATTTTTATCTAAAATAACTTTAGCACTGCGTCTACTAACCTATTCAGGTAAATATAAAGTTAATCATCCATTTACATGTAGATGAGAGATATTAATACTAAATAATTTGTGGATCTATTAATCTTTCTAAACACCGATCTATGATAAAATAACAGCACCCAAGGAAAAGTAAAGTTATGGGCTAATCTAAGTATTAGAAATAAGGGAGTTTGTTCAAAGTAAATGCACACTTATCATAGTGGAGCGATACTATGAAGAAAACAGCGGTGATGAATTACATTTGGAAAACAGTTCGCATCGCACCCGACATAGATTCTCACTAGCAATCCTACAGCGTACCTGAGGCGTATTTACTACATAATGATAAACCAAATTTCAACACAATTCTTTATAAAAGTTTTTTAATATAGTCTCACTATCTATAATATTTTATATAATTTTATAACAAATAAAACTCTTTTTTTTGTTGCGTAGCTTATTAATTAGTAAATTATTATTTTATATGATTATAGTTTGTCATTTAAATTAGTTTGTAGTAACAAATATAGTAAATAATTTGAACCACTATTTCTCAGGTCTCTTATCAATGGATGAAGTTCAGATCTATTTAAATACAAATAATTTTAAAAAATCTCTAAACTTTACCAAATTTTCAAATGCTGTATTAGAATAATGATAATTTATGTTACTGTGGCTAAAAATCTTATGCTTGCTTTTTGGCATAAAACAGGTTAAATTGATTGTGAAAAAAAAAAAATTAAAAAAATAAGAAAAAAAATATTAGTTGTTTATTTTAATTAAATATATATTTCTCCTACTGTTGAATGTAAAAAAAAAAATAGTTCAATTTCATCTAGCTCAGTTGCTCGAGGAAACTTAATCTCGGGACCTCTGGGTTTAGATAGGCACTTATACTTAACCTGCCTGCGGAGCTCCGGTAAATCACATATCTAGGTTAACATATTTATATAACATTTGTTTTGTTGTCAAAGCTATAATTATTATATCACAATCTTAATCCAATTTAAATCATTCGATAACAAAATAAAAATAAAACCTTTTTCCTTACATTTTCAAAGGCAAAATAAAACCAACATATATACCTAAGTCCAACCACGTACAAAATTATGGCACAGAAAGTTTATTATTTACCCTTAACACAATTAGACTTCTTTGAGTCAAACAAAATAGCCACACTGCTCACAGCCACCTATTATTTATCTTTTTTTTATTAAAACCATCCTCAGTCCCGCAATAATATAAAAAAATTGAAACTTCTCACCCTAGACCATCTGTAGTCGAGAACTCGATCATATGTACATATCTCTTTATGTTTACTGAAGGATATGCATGTCCTCACAAACTCTTCAAGTAGTAATCAAGATGCTGTTGTACATCCTTTCATAATCTTAAACTGGTAATAAGTAGTGGAACAAGTCCTTTTTCCTTCTTTTCTAATGATTGTAAAGTTTTTACATCCTGGCATTAATATCACTTCTTTTCAACCCCACGCCAATAACAAAACAAAAGAACCTTTCCAATACACGCCAAAGAGGTGATACCATTTAGAAGTAGTAATATTGTTGGAATAGTGACGTATGGATGATTGTAAATAGGGATTATAACTAAAAGGGATGGTTTTCTTTGTCACAGATTTGCCCCTAATGTTTCAGAAGTTAGTTTTAGTATTGAAAACTGCTACTGGAACATTACCAGCCATTGGTGCACTTAAAGTGGTAGGAGTTAAGGTCCATTGTCTAACGACTTTTCCTTTCTTCTAAACTTGGCACCGTTGAGATCCTTGCAGGTAAGGTTGCTCGGAAATGTACATTCATTTAACCCTTTACATATTGGTTTATAGGTTTTGAAGACGCGCACTTGACTTATGTCGGTGTCCTCGCAACCAAAGCGACAAATTAAAACACCTGCTCCTGGGTTTCAACCGCACTACACCAGCTATTTGAGCAAATTCAAAATGGCACTCTAGTTGTCCTCCAGGTGAAACATTTGTCTACTACCTTGGGTTTTACATAACTTTTTTTTTTACAAACATTTACACAAATATGTTACATGGCTAATGCTTGCCTTATATAGTATAAGCTGTTAGCATTCTCTAGACCTACATACAATTGAATTACTAACATAAAACAAAACTACCCTCATTACATTGAAACAAAACCACACTTTAGCAATAGACTGGACATATTAAAATTATTAGTTTACACACTCTTTAACTAAACCAAAATTCTTAAATATTAAATAGCTAAGTGGATGGCAAAGGTTAGATAGAAACATAGTCGTGTTACAATATGAGACTCTCCTCTTGCAACTTATGAGACAATTGTTCCAAACAAAAAAACAACAACTCGTGAACTCATGCCAAATTGGTGTTTCCTGAAATGTACTGTGCCCCCAATCATCTTCAATTGACCCACTAAACTCACCCTAACTGTTTGGGTACCTACAGCCCCCTAGGCTTCTTATTACACCACTGGTCGCGAATGCTGACTCTCATAATATGAATTTCAACTTCTTAAAGTGAGATTATCATAACAATCCTCTGCCAGGTGATTTACATACACCATATGAGAAAATTAAACAAGTTAAAAATAATAATTACAAACATTAGTTGATTATATGAAGAAAAAAAAATCTTTTTCAAACCCTGAGATAAACATAGACTACAATGACACCATATATTAGATAGTATAGTAGTTTGACATAACTATTCATTGAAATTATAGGTTGTTCAGAAATAGACATACAAAATGTTATAACGTGCCCTATCATAAGTATAAGCCTACCATGGAAATACTGGGCCTTTTTCACATAAATATCAAGCACTTATCATAAGGTGCTACACGTATGAATAATTTATAACTTCATAGGGTGTTTTAAAATAAATACTAAGCGAAATAATAAAAAAGGACATTTACACAATGTTGTCTGTTATAAGATATGGGAAATAACTTCCCTCATTCCTGACTGCAAGGAGCGTAATGACGGAAACCAGGTACCACACTTGCTGGGGCCTGCTTATGGCGACTAATTGGTGAAATCAAAAGTTCCGGTGCGTCTCTTCTCAGCTGTTGGGGCTACACATCTCAAGTATACAGTACATACTTGTAAACACACAAGCCCTATCATAGGGTAACAATTGCAGATAAAGTTCATGGATTTAACTTCTTTTTCTTAAAATAACTTCATTATAATTAAACTGAAAATGCTTATAACGTCTTAGACCTCGTCATGTTACTTGTCTGCTTCCCATACATGAATAAGGAATGACTTTGGTTGTGATGTTACTTTACTCTCAGAAAATCCCACTCTCTTGTCTCTTCCTCTAACTATATTTTCTTCTGACATATACAAAATATAAATAAATAACCTTCAAAGTTTCACCATAAAACATTTAATAATTCTCGATGATATTCATTTCCAATAAAAGTTGTGTGGGTTCCTGCCCTTTCACAAGTTTTAATATTCATGTGACTATCACAAGCTGCCCAGTCTAACAGCTACCGGCACAGAGGGACTAGCCTTAATGTTGACGCTGGTTATAACCATTATACATATATTTTAAATATTCACAGGATTTTCTCTCTCTCATTTTGTAGGCACATTCTTATCGTGTCTTCGGGGTGCATCTTCTCTTCACATGGGGTATTTCTTAACTGCTTTGACGTAGATACTTTAACAATAACAAATAATCTATTACTGATTGTCGATATTAGCCATTAACATTTTAAAATAATAAATGTGGCTGAAATGACCCTTTCCACAATACTAATGAAAAAGAAATCTCTTCACACTTTTGTTTTATCTTTCTTATCTTTCCTTAGATTGATACCTGACTTGTATAATACGGTGTGTACCTTCCAACCTTGAGAAAAAAATGCCGCAGGCTATTTGTTGGATGCTGGGGATCGTTCACCAATCATTCCTAGAGTTTCTAAATTCTTCTCTTTTTTTTTTTTTAGTTTTAAGTGTTTTAATTGTGTAGCCGGCTTTAGATATCAACTGTAATCCACATTGTTGTCTTTCCAGGCCGCCACCTATGCAGTGCTGGCAACTTGTAGAGCCATGTATCTCATTTCCCCGGAGAGGCGGCTCACGAAAGGGTTGACCAGTCCTTAATGTTAACATTTAATTTGCTTTTAAAATAATTGAATGTTTTACTAATACAAGTCTTTAATCATCTTTTTAAGATATTGATATAAATATTGTCTTCCCATGTTCAAATTTGAAGTCAAGTGATGATACTATTTAATTATTTGTACAAAAGTTGGCTACTTCTGTTTTTCTGACTGACAAACACATCGATGACTCAGTTGTTGAAGTTTGGAAATTCAATATTTACATCCTTAAGTATAGAACAAACAGCCAGCGAATTTAACCAATCTTGTCCTATGGTGCTCTTGAATCTAATAGACAACTCAGAGATAATCCTTCAACTTCTGACATAAGCTCGGGACACGTCGGATTTCCTGACATCTCCATTTCTTCCTTTTCATTTAGTAATTCTTCCCTAAGATCTACACCAAGGGTGTTAACTTTTTCTTGACATACTAAAAATGCTCCCAGAGTGTGTGGAACCTGCGACCGGTCTGGGCTGCCTACATCGCAGGTCAACAGTTTCCCTCTTTGACAATTACATTTACATCAACTGGTTGAGGATGATGACTAGAACCACGGGATGCTTGCCCTTGATGAACTGGACCTATGTTAGCTGGTACCCTATGTTGAGGGTTCGTCTGGGACGGTTGAAATGGGGTATGGGAGTTACTCCTAGACCTAAAGTCCCTGTCGTTGTCCCCATAAGGGTGGTTTCTAGGTTGGGGAAAAGGTCCGTTGACTGACCTCTTGTCTCTTACCTCAAGGTTATGATGGGGGTTTTCCCGACCTCTACCAGGATAGTGGTGCTCTGACTGGGCACCCCAAACTAAACTACGGCCTGAATGGTCCCGAGGAGGTCTATCTCTCCTCCACGCTTCCTGTGGACGTGCTCCCAGTTGAAACTGTGGAGTAGGTCCTATCCGCTGTTCCACGTTCGGCCTCCTATGAAACGGGAACTGAACTGTCCTACTTTGTCCCTACGCCTATCCTGTTCCAAGGCGTCCAAGCGCTGCAGTCCGGCCCTAAACTCCTCCAGAGTGTTGTAGGTAATCCCTACCAACATCTCGCGGTACCGTATGGGTAGTTGATGCGTGACCATATATATCAACTCAGAGTCACTGATGTTCGACTCTAAATTCCTACTTTTACTATACATGTCGGCAAGGTAACCCTCCAGAGTACCTCCGTTCTCATGGTACCTCGACGCATGTAATTTAGCCCTCATTTGGCCCTGGATCTCCACACTCCAAAACATTGCTAGGAATCGGGTTCGAAACTCCTCCCAGCCTGTGATGCTTTCGCGCACTACCGACCACCAAGGCAAATCGTCACCAGTGAGGGAACTGCCCCCTAACCTTATTTTTTCCTTATCATTTAGTCGACGCCCTTCAAAAAGTTCCTCCAGAGTGTTGAGGTGGCTAACGGGATCCTGCCCACTCCTACGATTGAATTTAGGGAGTCTATCCCCAAGAGCCCGGTCTCCTAAAAGGGTACACAAAGATGAAGAAAATGGGCTTAAGTCGCCCAGCCCTCCTAACCTGACCTGGTCTGACAATCCCTCAAGCTGGTTCTTTACCATTTTTACCTCCTCGGCTGTATCAGTCAACCTCTGATCCAACACCACCTGGGTTTTGGCTAAATCCCGGTTCTTGTCCTTCAGTGAGCCAACAGTAGAGTTCAGAATCCCCAGTGTATTTGTCTGACTCTCGTTTCCTGTGCGCACCTCTAGGCTTAGTCTATTCAATCCTTCCTCTAGCTGTGCGACCTGCTGTTCTTGCTTCTGTGCCGTCAACCTTTGGTTTGACTCCAAGGTCAGGCTAAGCTCATCCCTTGACTCCAGGATCTCTTTCTTAACACTGGCCAGCTCCTGCCTGAACCGCTCTTCAGTGGCCTCAACTCTAACCTCAAAGTCGGCCCTGGTCTTGCCTATTGCCGCTGAAAACTCTTCCCTCATACTGACCGTTAATGAACCGATGTGACGCATAATCTCACTGCGGGTTTCCTCCTGAGTAGAAACGAGCTTTCTCTCGAGGACTAACTGCCCTTCCCTCATCTCCATTAACAACTGTTGGATACCCGCCATAAGGTCCAACGAAGGGGTACTATGGGGAACTTCCATAGGGAAAGGAGGGATTTTGTCCCCGTCTGGTGACGGACCATCAAAATAAGTTTGGGATGAGTCGTCGCTCAAATCCTCAACCACTACTTGGTCCCTAACTACCTTTTCCTGCTGTGGTGTCGTGGTAGCAGCATCATCCTCCAACCCTACATCAATTGATTGTCCATCCATTATTGTGGGTAAAACCTCAGCCTCATACCTAATGTTTATCTTAGACTGTCCTCTGTCCCTACTTCTAAGAAAATACCCTTCCTGGCTCATAACCTAAACCACATTTGAAAATACTAGGTTGCTCTATTCTAACCTTATCGAAAAGCCCCGCGTTAAGGCGCCACTGTGAAAAAAATAAATAAAAAAAAATATTAGTTATTTTAATTAAATATATATTTCTCCTACTGTTGAATGTAAAAAAAAAAATAGTTCAATTTCATCTAGCTCAGTTGCTCGAGGAAACTTAATCTCGGGACCTCTGGGTTTAGATAGGCACTTATACTTAACCTGCCTGCGGAGCTCCGGTAAATCACATATCTAGGTTAACATATTTATATAACATTTGTTTTGTTGTCAAAGCTATAATTATTATATCACAATCTTAATCCAATTTAAATCATTCGATAACAAAATAAAAATAAAACCTTTTTCCTTACATTTTCAAAGGCAAAATAAAACCAACATATATACCTAAGTCCAACCACGTACAAAATTATGGCACAGAAAGTTTATTATTTACCCTTAACACAATTAGACTTCTTTGAGTCAAACAAAATAGCCACACTGCTCACAGCCACCTATTATTTATCTTTTTTTTATTAAAACCATCCTCAGTCCCGCAATAATATAAAAAAATTGAAACTTCTCACCCTAGACCATCTGTAGTCGAGAACTCGATCATATGTACATATCTCTTTATGTTTACTGAAGGATATGCATGTCCTCACAAACTCTTCAAGTAGTAATCAAGATGCTGTTGTACATCCTTTCATAATCTTAAACTGGTAATAAGTAGTGGAACAAGTCCTTTTTCCTTCTTTTCTAATGATTGTAAAGTTTTTACATCCTGGCATTAATATCACTTCTTTTCAACCCCACGCCAATAACAAAACAAAAGAACCTTTCCAATACACGCCAAAGAGGTGATACCATTTAGAAGTAGTAATATTGTTGGAATAGTGACGTATGGATGATTGTAAATAGGGATTATAACTAAAAGGGATGGTTTTCTTTGTCACATGATACATGTTTAAGAAATTTCGTATAATGTATATTGTAATAAAAGAAAAAGATAAAACTGTTAGGTATTAGCTGCCATTCTTTTATAGCCGAAAACACCTTTCAATATCATTCAAATATTTGGTTAACTTTTATTCACTTTTGTAAAGTTTTGATATACAGTTTTTTTGTATCTGATGTTCAGAAAGTTCAAATTTATAGCATTTAGGCCTAATGTTTGAACAGTATAATGTGTAGTGATTTTGATTGAAATCAACCAATAAGTTCAAACACTAAAATTGTTGAACCAGGCGATAATGATGACAGTCTAGAAATCTTTATTAAAACTGTTAAATGAAATCGTAAACACGTTGAATTTTGCTTAGGGGTTTCATTGGCCGGGGCAATAAATTATTTTGACTGATATCTGGGCTAAAATCCAGTTTTTAAGTGGATTAGTTCATCTGCCCCGATGTTAAATACTTGGTACATTAACCTAATTAACCCTGTTGACATTTGAACAAGTCGCGTAGTGGCCGAATGCTCTAACGCGCTACACTTGAAGTAGACTAGACTGCCGATGACGTGAAGATCAAGGTTCAAATCTCGCTTTCATGTACTAAGTATTTTTTTCCAAAAAAGGTTTAACACTCCCTACACGAAAATTATTGTTAACTTCTATAGATATAACCTTCCGCATCTATAAAAGAATTTGCGTAATTATCACGTTAGCTTATAAACTGAACGGGTAATAAAACGTGGTGATCAAAAAATTGTATGATTAATAATTTAGAAACTTCACGAAGAAATAAATTTGTGTTCTAAAGAAATTTAGTTTTTTCATTTTATTTATTTGAGGTATTTAACGTGCACACTCTAAACCAACTGATTATATCAGCACAATACTTATAAATTAAGTTAAATCTAGAAAAAAGCATACACAACATCACGCCTCCTGCCACTAATTTATCACTCTAAAAGGAGAAACCCACATTTCACCAATGATAAATTTTTCTGCCATACTAAGATTTGAACTCGGGATCATTAGCTCAGCAAACACTCTACCAGCTGAGTTAAGGTATCGGATATTATAAAATTGGAATTGAATGTATGATACAATAAGAGTGTTTCCTTCGTACTTCAGGCCAATGCTGGCTGACACCTTTAATAACTAAAACTTAACCTCTTTTTCATTTTACCCTAGACCCACCTCAGTGTCGTAATTAGCTGACGCGTTGGTTTCCATGTTGAACTTGACTGTCAACCACTGGGTTCGAGGTTCGAATCTAGGTCGAGTGAACTAGGGGTGGTTTTACCTAAATGGGTTTCCACTCTCAGTATATGCAAATTCGGGTTCACTTCCTCTAAATTCAACTATACCATTTCCTAAACCATTAGCATAATTGTTACTTAAGCGTGTAAACCAATCGGGTCGTAGTAATACGTGATGCTAAATAAAAAAAACTTAATTTTGGTTGAATGGTAGGTTGATGTATAAATAGAGGAAGTTTTTTAACTGAGGAAATAATATTTTAATAATCCATTTTTATTCAAATAATTTTCTTTCATAATTAGAACCATAACTTTCGAAACATACATTATTGTTCCAAGCAAAATTTCAAATGTAATTTAAGCGATTTTTTTTAATTGCAGACGTTAAACATTACAACAGGCTTAAATATTTAAAATGTATACACATAGACACACACACCATAAGAGATGTATTTATCTGGTGAGTTCAAAGAATTTTATTATTTAAATTATGTTCCCAATCTCGGATGATAATAAATACAATGTCATTAACATATTATAGTTATTATTATTAGCACCGCGTCTTACTACCCATTCGGGTTATACGCACTTACGCTAATGTGTAATGGTAGGGTGATTGTGAGATGAAATGAAGGACCTACAGTTTAACGTGGAATCCGAACCACGGTGGAGGCCTGGCATTCCCCACATTCACAAGATGTCTTGTCAGAGGTGAAGGAAGGGTTTGGTAATCAGATAGATCTTTGCTGGGACCTAGGATTGAACCCCGGCCGCCAGCATAGAAGTCTGACACCTTATCCCTAGACCACC
>JBCFYV010009882.1:2775042-2830713 GCA_039000515.1 Timema cristinae | reverse complement strand
AATGATAAATATATACACAGTAATTACCATAACGAGACTATCCAAGTCATTTTCCCTCTGGATACCTGTCAGAAGAAAGGAGAAAGCTCAATCATTATATGGAAGTACGATTTTATGTTGTTTATTAGAAACGTAAATACCATGTAGACCGTTTTGCCACAAGCTCACCGTGAAACGCACAAGTCCTCCCTTCAATGCCAGAAGGGAAGAATAAATACTGTGTACCTAAATGGCTGGGTTTAACTCGCTCGTTTGCAGCCCAGAGATCGTTCATCCTCTCCGATGATCAATCGCTGACAAGTACAGCAGGATGCAGGCTCTCTGCCCAAAACTTAGATAGTCATCCAACTTAAAGGATTCACCTCCTTGTTTGTTTCGTCATGTTTCTCCAGTCTGAAAGGAGTGGCTTTTTCAGGAAAACATAGTTTGCAACACTTAGCTTATCAAAGTGCCTCTTCAAAATCATGTAGTATACAACACGGTGGCTACTTAAGAATTGGTGAATCGGCGCGCTGGCAATACCATCTCTATGTCGTCAATGTGTATTCTCATTCAACAAAACTAGAACTACAAAAATACAAACATATACACTAAGTAACATCACAATACTCCCTCTTTCAAAAATACTTTTAAATTATAATTCACAAAACTTTACCTTAAATCAACCGTTAATTTATTTCTCACACTCATGAATAAAATATCTCACTTTGCTAGTAATATACATTTTCTACTTTTTCTTAATTAGCACTCAACAATAAAGATATCAGACCATTAACATTCCTATTATTAGCTGAGCGTGCTAATTAACTGTTTAACATCATTAATTTGTTTGTTTACTTCTTGTAATGTTTAGGATAACAAACAGACTAACTAGACTACAACATCAGAAACTTTTTAACATTGTAAATACTACTTAAGCCAGGGGTAATTTTACATAACTATCTATCTAACGGTTAGTGCGCAGCTATAAATGAAGCTATTTAAGACATCACATCATTTGGGCAGAGAGTAATTCTCGGGCCTTTACTTTTACTGAAATTACCTCTTGGTATTCGGGAAAATATCTCTGCCTACACTGGTCGATAGCTATTATGCCCCAGAGATAAAAATAACAAATTCTTACTAATTGGAGGTTTCTGAATTCAAAAATGACCAAACCGTGAATTATTGGTTACAGTTTTTGAGTTGCAAGAGATAGTGTAATTTTCTTAATATTTATAACCCACTTAATACGCGTGCAATCAGTAGGATAATCTGACATCGCTGAAAGAGAATAGTTTAACAAAACTGAGTTTGTTGGGTTTGTACCCTCAGGTTAGAACGACAATAGACAAATAGACAAGCGGAAGCTCTTGAGAGGGGCTAGTGATGGCTTCTGAGAAGAAAATTATGTACATATTCATTGAGTTAGCGGCATTTTTAACACCGTGTCTCAATAACTGTTCAAGCTATACGCATAATATGTAATAATTACGCTAATGCGTCAGGGATGAGGAAGGTTGCATATAGAGGAGGTGTGATCAGAATAGTCTGGGGAGAGTGTGGGAAAATTTGTAGGGAAAACCACCCTCAATACACCTGACTGGGATTCAAACCCCAATCTCCCTATCATTGGAAATCTAGTCTATTGCGTGAGTGACGCCATAGACGATGCGTCCACCAAAACAGGTGACGGTTAATTTCCGTGGAAAACTAAAGGAAACACAGTCGTGTACTTTAGTTTGTGTGATGCTATATAAAGTTGATTTATATTTTAATACTGTGATTATATCGTTTATTCCTGAAACAAATATCTCTTAAATGCTTGATTAAAAGTTACTATTTCTGTTACATTTGTGATTAATTTACATCAGCCAAACAAAGGCACAAATTAATTGTGTTGACTCGTAAATCATCTCATCTTGGTTTTGAATAAAAGGTGGGGGTCTAGATAATAGTTGGGATCTTAAAATAGGCTGAAAACTTGCATTTATATCGCTTTATATTGGTTGAAGGGTGAAAAACAAGCGATGCCTTTCGTCGTTCCATTGGTGTGGAGAGAACTGAGAGATCATAGAACAAACTTCCACTTCTGCCTTACTCCTCTGATGGTGGGAATGACTACAAAAGAAAAATTCAGCTTAAATTATCCTAATCACCAATCCAAATTTCTACCAGTATCTCATGAAGTGAATTTTCCTGTACAAAACCCCCTGGAGAACTACACTTGTAATTCAGAAACATCTAGTGACAAACCTCAATTGGGTCCAACAGTAGAAAGTGGATATGAATCTCACAGCAATTACTTGAAAAAACCTCATTTAATTATACAACCACATCTTAATGGTTTGGTGAGAGACTTGGAACTAATTAGATCTAAAGTTGAAATAATTTATTCTAGACTACAGTAGTAGAATTTGTTAACAGAAAACATTAAAGTTTTTACATTCAGATTTCGACCCTCAGAATTTGTCTCGTTTTTTCCTCAGGACTTGAATCATATATTTTGTAAGAACATCTAGGCTTTCATAAGTGCTCTTAAAATATAACATTATCCACTTTGGTTGCCACATGATCTTAGGCACCACTCACACAATAGACTACACTGCCGATGACGGGGGGATCATAGTTTCATCCCGGTTGGGTGTAGTGAGGGTGGTTTTTGTTCAATTGTTTCTCACTTGCTCTCCAGGCAAATGCATGCACATTTCTTTTAAATTATGATTATAAGCTTTGAAAAGACCCTTGATAAAACTAACACTAGAGAAATATCTTTTCATGGTGTTTGTGTAACAATCACTTTTCAGACACAGATATTATATCGACACTTAAAATCTAACCCAATTCCAAAAAAACAAACAAAAAAAAAACAAAAAAACACAACATTCAGTTTTCCATACAACTATTTACAAATGATAAAATCTCTACAGTGCCAGAAATTGAACAAGGGAGCCCTATCTCAGTTAGATCACGTGCTACCGACTTTGATAAGGTGTTGAACTCATGCCAGTGAATTATACCAAGATTCGAAGCCTGACCTGAAAAGAACCGGTGACTAAGTGTAATGAGAGTATAGAGCCTTAGACTAAACGACCACCGCGCTGGTAGGTGGTTTCTTCACCTCAAAGTATTTTATGGTATAGTATATTGTTGCACATAAAATATATCTTCAAATATTTAAAATTGTCTCAGCATTTACAGCAAAATCTAGCCTATTGAACTACACAAACACAGAATTATATTTGGTTCCAAAATGAATGTAAAATTGATTAAAAATTGTACATTTAACCAATATTATTAATTTTTTGGATGTGATGAGCTGAATAACTTTCCAGTTTTCAACGTTAAAACTGTTTAACAGTACTGTTTTATTTATGACCGGGTGGAGTGTAAATCAAGCTTCACACTTTGCAAATTCAAACACGACCACACATAAATGGGAGGTGATAGTGTCCTATTTATTGTCCTATAATTGTTTAAAAAATATATTTGATATATTCTTATAATTTCTTTCGCAGTCTTTCTTGTAAAGTAGAAAAAAAAAATCTAACAAGATAAATTTTCATGCTCTACTCTACTGTAAATATTTCATGAGGTATAATATATTTTAATTTTTTTAATCCTCTTGTAAGAATGTACAGTTTAAATTTTGCAAGCTTTTTTCATTACTATTATTACTACAGCCACCATAATGATATTGGATCTCCTACACAAGTATAAGAAGAATTATGACGTGATGTGTTTGGAAATTGTTGAAACTAACAATGATGGTTTTCATATTTTATGTAAAAAAAATAAGTTATTTAAAAAAGTTCTTTGTAACTTATTGTCTTTCATCAGATGCATCAATGAATATTATATAATCTAGCATGCTTATTTCATAGAAATATTAAGGTTCTATTATAAGTTACAATACGATTACACCACTAGGTGGAAAAGGGACAGCTCTTACTGGGAAACAACCAAACTAGAAAGAGATAATAAGCGTCCATAAGAGCTTGTAGAAAATGGAAGTTATTCAAATGATACCTGTCTCGGGACCAATTCACAGAAGATGAAGATCCGGAACTGCAATTCCAGAGTGAAAACGGCCTATTTAAATCCACTTACCATGGTACCTCTTTTCCATGATCGCAATGTCTTGGCGGAATTCCTCACCATGTTCGTCGCTGACGGCACCGAGATTCTCAGGAAATAAATCCAAGGGAGAGATCAAGAAATGAAGTTTAAGCGACATATTACACCCCATATATTTTAATAAATATGGCGGGTCATTAACCTAGTATGATGTTTGGTATGTTCTATTAAATATGATCATGCATGTTAAATGTATAATGTTATCATTGATCAATGACCAAATGTGTTATAAACATGATTCATTACACTTTCATGTATGAGGTATGTCTGTGATTAATAAATAATAAATATATATCTCAAAATATGATGTATGAATATGTATTACTATATTTCGTGTTTCTGATAAATGCAGGAAGATTAAATGTAGAGCTCTACAGAAGGAGGTAAAGGTTGACAATATGGGAATTAAAAGAGTGGATGTTCAATTTAAAAGGCTTGGTAGAGTCTGCCTGGACGAGCAAACCTTATAAATATCGGTGCTGTGTTAGCGGTAAATTATATGGAGGGAGGAGGGGAGAGGTTAGGCCGGCATACCTGCCAGAACCTGATCAAAGGCTTGGGATGATCATTTCTCCGGTGAGGAGTTTGGGTAGCGCTTATAAAGAATGCATGAGGATGAGAAGATGCATACATACATTATACATTTGCTTTATCTTCAAAAATGAAAAGCGTAACGTTAAATACAACATTAGATATTAAGGATGATCCTTGTAGTATTTAGTTTATTAGTGGATTGAGTTTGATTGTGTCAAGACGCTGGTTAGCCGGCCGTCACATGTCAGGGTGAGAAGGCTTAGGGTGGAAATGAATAGGCAGGGTAGGTTTTTCTGGTCACACCTCTCTTTCATAATATACCCTAGGAATTATACAAAATGTTTGTGGGTAATTATAATAGGTTGGAGTATAGGGATTGAGAGATGTAGAGCTGGAATGGGGTTTTGGGGTTTGATTAATGGTTTAGTAGGAGGGTAGCATCACCATTAATAGGGAACTGGCCGTTATGGGTTCTGGTTGTGGTGGGTTATAGGTGTGTTGGAATGTGGTAAGGGATAGGGTTGGAGTTGGAGATTTTAAATCTGTAGTGAAGGGGTTTCTGTCTATGGCAAATAAGATTCCGGGGAATTTTTGATAAGGGGTCTGGGTGTTATGTCATTTTGGGATATCTGCAAGCAGTAGGTTGGCTACCTATTATTTTAAGTGTATAAGAACAGAAGGTCAATGAGGTGAACCAGCAGGCTCACCTTAAAAATCCTTTTACTGCGCATATAAAGATAGTGTAAAAACCTTTATATCTTCTGACGTTGACCTCACTGGAAAGATAGGTGAAATGGGAAAGAGTGTAGGAAGGAGGGTTAGGGGTAAAACAGGGTTAATTTGCTATTATGGTCCACGATGCTGGTCCTCTGGCTTCAACATGTGTAGGTGAAATGAGGGAGAACTGCATAACCTTTTAGGGAAATTACTATTTTGCGTGTTAAGGGAGACGTTGAAGGTTAAAGGGTGGAATGAGAAGAATAAATGGTGGTGAATAGGTTGAGATATTGGAGAAGTGGAGATAGGGGGTAAGGAAGAGATGAGAGGAAGAGAGTTAAAAGGAAAGAGGGAAGGGGAAAGGAGTGGTGAAGAGGGATTAGAGATTAGGGAAGACGGGGACGCAGGGAGCTGAGGGGATGGCGGGAAGGGGGGCCTTCAATGGCATCATCTTTCTGATCCAAAGGCATCTTATATTATAAACTTGATAACGCGCAGTGTTCAATATATTCGAAGTGGAACACATTTTAATGATTTTGTTTTATACTAATTATTTTAAAATATATACACTAGTGTTAAACTATTAATGTACGAGCCTCAGGTTTGTATGTTTATCATGACACATATTTGATTGTTTTTATGTTTTTTATTCATCTATGTATTAATTGGTTAAAGACAATATGTACAAAGTTTCTGACACATTCTAAAACAAGTATAGGGATAATCACATTCTTATGTGAGCATGCTAAATACTAATTAAGTATTCAAATTTAATAGAGCCTAATTTACATTTATGTAAATTTTCAGTAACTAAAGAATATACATTTATTAACAATTAGACTTTTCCCGCTTCATCTCTTGCCCTTCGGTCATGTAAATTAATTTTCTTTTCAGCGATTCATACATCGACGACGCCACACATTAACGACTACCTGAAGTGCATACATACAAACATGCACAAATGCATAACTAATCGCGCCATTCCCTTACGGTATAGTGGATAAAATGTGCCTACACCGATTGGTACGGCATCCTTATCATAATCAGCGAATACTGTCATGGGTGGGCGTGCAATCAAGGCTAGTAGCCTGGTCTCCTCTAAGTTAATTACTAAAATAAACTGTGGAATATTAGCCTCGAATGACTGAAACTATGATGGGCAGTGAGGTTAATAAGGCAGCAAAATATGGTCTATTAGAACTAACTGTAGTAAAGAACCAAAATAAATCGTTTAAAATTCTAAAATCCCTGAATCAATATTTGTTCAATTAAGCTAGGTATTGTTACAATGAAAAACAATATAAATAGTTTATAAATTTTCCCTCATTTTAACAAGATTGGCTCTTTTGCGTGGAGGCACTGTTGAAATGAACACCAATAAATTAGGTTAAATGTTTACATTTATTGTGGAAAACAGCAAGGGAAAGAGTATAAATTTACTATTGAAACAAAACTAAATAAATCCAATCCCCACGCAAACCTTGATATAACTGATGAAGTAACTAAATTTATGTGCCAATGCAAACTAACTGTGGCTCGATTACGTGCAGGTATTGTTGAAATGACCACTAAAATAAAAAGTTGAAACTTAAGATTTAAGAAACAGAACTAAATGCACTTAATTTACACAAAAAAACATTTAAAATTTATAGCTAAATTTAAGATGTAAATGTAGACTAAATTAAAAGGCAATGATGCAATGAACTCAAAAATATATAGTTTAAAATTGCTATTCTTTATGATTATTTAATTTCTTGTGTTTGCCTAGTAGTGGTTTTTCGTATATAGTTAGTTACTTTATTACGTTTACCACTCAAGTATCTGTTTTAATATGCTAATATAAAATACAGCAGGGAGGATCTAATTAAAGTTCAATAATAGTTACTATAATACTAAATATATGTATGAATGCTAGCTATATGTAGTTGTATTGTTCTTATAAAAACTGTTTGTTATTTTTATAATAGTTGTTCTTTAATATTATAATATATAAGATACAAGTCATTGCTGAACAATCAGACTTTCAGGCTTTTTGTTAATTTATTAACGTACGTTAGGCACATAAGGCTACAAGTCATCATTGAACAATCAGACTTTTAGGCTTTTTGCTCATTTATTTGCGTACGTTCTTCAATTCTAATTACATCTGTTTCTAAACAGACATACAAAATGCCTAGTTTTGCTGTTACACTTTGTGTAAATAATCAACGAAACTGCAAGAGTAATAATATATCTTTTTACTCCCTTCTTAATGATCCAGACATTTTTCATACATGGGAGCTCAAATGTAAAAGGAAAGACACAATTAATACAAATTTTACGATAGTGACTTTGATATTTGTGGTGCTAAATTGAAAGTTAACTAAAATGCCAAACACTTAAAAACAAATTGAATGTTGTCAGTGTTCATACATGTTTCAACATGTAAGTAATTTTGAACATATTTTAGTAGTTTTTTAAGTGTAATTTAATCAGCTTTTCTCATTTATTGATGTAGATTTTAAATATGTATTAATATGTTTAATGTTCTCAAACGTGATATATAATTTCTAACAATACTTCTTTAGAAAGGACTTAATTTGTCTTCCATAAAGCTTTGTGAATGTTAAGCAATGCTTTCACGTGTCATTTTCAGTGGTTTACTCAGATTAATACAAAATGAACGTCGAACACTCATTTAATTAGACTGAATTATTATTTCACGCTTTCATTAAAAGTTAAAAGAAGTTATACTTTTATTAAACGTTAATTATTATTATTATATTATTATTATTATTATTATTATTATTATTATTATTATCGAAAGATGAAAAGAAAAATAACTGTATGAACACGTACAAGAATAATTGAATTCGTTTTTATTTAAATTTAAGGATTTATTTAGCTATTTACAGACTACATTGTGCTGTTATAAGATTTCTAAAAAATTGTATTTTAGTGGCGAGACGAACAAACCGACCTATTTTTGGACTGTTACAGACAATTTGAATGTATGTGGAATATAAGTAGTGATTTGTTTAAATAAAACAGCACGTGGCGCAATTTTAGTAAATTAAACAGTAGTTGACTATTCTCAACATGATCATTATGATAAAATGACACGTGCAAACAAATTCCTTTTCTTTTTATTTTCATTAAAAATGAATCACTTGAAATTATTAATTGAAAAAGACACGTGAGAGCATGGCTTTAAGCGCTGGATTGTGTACTGAGTGACGTCACACGCTCAACCAATCGGAGGTCTTTCTCCAACTGGCGCTACCTTCTTTTCTCTTTACATTGTTATAGAGTGCTTCTAAATGTGTTTAATATATAGAAATTTTCTTAGCCTTCAGCAGGTGGTGCAGGTGTTACGTTGCCATAAAAAAACACTTCAGATAGCTTTTAGAGGGGTTTAATATTTAAATAATGTCCTGGACTTCAGCTGTTATGGGGTTATGCTGCCATAAAAACACTTCGGATAGCTTCTAAAGGTGTTTAGTATCCAAACATTTTCCTAGCCTTCAGCAGTTAGGGGGCTATTTTTGCCATGAAAAAACCACTTCCGATAGCTTCTAGAGATGTTAAATATTTAGAATTTGTCTTAGCCTTCGGCAGTTATGATGTTATGTTGCAGAAATAAAACATTTCAGATAACTTCTAGAGGTGTTTAATATTTAGAATTTTTTCTAATCTTCGGCAGTTAGGGGGTAATGTTGCCATAAAAACTCTTCAGATCGTTTCTAGAACTGTTTATCATTTATAATTTTTTCTAGCTTCCGGCTATTGGAGGTTGTGCCTACCAACCCTCTCCTCCCCCTGAAATTATTGGTTGACTACGTCCTTGGGTAACAGGTCACTTATGTGCATTTTTATTTGTCAAATAAACACTATCTATATTTCTAATGTACCGTACTGTACGTGCATAAAATGACTGAAAACATGCCTAAATAAGACGAAAATGCAAGCACGCTAATAGTGGCGAGACGTTGTTACTAATAACACTAAAATAATATTTTAAATTTAATATATAACAAAACTTAAATAAGTTAATTAAAATAAGAGCTCAACAATAAACACTCTAACTTTTAAAAAAAGCTGTTGTATTAGTACCAAGAAATAAAAACAAAATTAACCTAATTCACACGCAATCCCATTAAGTTAATGAAATCATATTCTGTGACTTCAAATCTTAAGATGACAATAATAATCCCAAAAGTGCCAAAAATATATTTTCTTGTTAAATATATCTTTACTCTCCAAGTTTGTTTCTATCCCAAAACACTCGTTGCCAAGAAGATGTATAGTTCATTTTAAAGAACAAAGTTGTGCGAGAGCGTGTTAAATGGATTAAAAGGTGCGATCATTTGTTGGGTCAACAAGCAAATCCTCACGCCTCCTACCCCTACTTGACTTTGTTCTTGAAAAGTGCCAGAGAAACAAATCAATGACAACTAATTATCACTCACTATTCACTTTTACTAATATCATTCTTGCGTGTGGCCTAAACACACACATATACACTATCAGGACTGTCTTTAGGTCGGGGTGAGTGGGCACTCGTTCCGGGTGCCAAAAACCAAGGGCGCCTGAAGAAAGTGAGAAAATGTGATTTTTTCTTCCGTTGGGAGGGGGGGGTATTTTAATTCTTTACAAATTTTATGTGTACTTATTATTAAATAACACTTTTGGGGATTTAGGAATGCCATTGATAGTACAGGGGAAGGACAATAAGATTTTATGTTAAGAACATTGGCTGAAAGTGGTTTAATATAAGAGGACTATGAGGAACACGTACAATAGTGGTGCCAACATGAGGAGTAAAAACCAAGCAAAATCAGGCTAGGATTCTTCAAATAAACTCAAGAGCCTCTTTTGTATCTTGTGGATGTCATTCATTGAATTTAGTGATTTCAGATGCAACTTCGTCATCAAGAATAACCATCAACTTTTAGGTGTTCTGCAAAGAATCTATATGTTGTTCTAAACATCTGTTCAACGTTGGGAAATATTGAATAAACATGTCTCCAGCCTCACTGTGAAGCCATCAAGCACTTACCTCACTGGGAAAGAAGGATTGATAGTGTTAAGGCTATTAGATATCAGCTAAAGGATGTGTGTGAAGATCTAATGGAATTTTTTAATTTAATCCAACAGATACTGGTCTGTTATATAAGGCACTCTCTTTAGCTGATCAGTTTATAAAATTTTAATTTTTGATTTCTTTGGTTATATGGTATGATATTTTTTATAAAGTAAACTTTGCGAGTGAGGCAATACAAAGTCCAGCAATGGATATTGTCACTGCTACTTCTTTAACTAAGAATTGTGGGAAGTATGTCTCTTCATATAGACACGTTGCCTGTGAAAATGCTATTATTACTGTGAAAGAACTCACAGAACCATTTGGAGCTGATCCTCCCTTGCAGATTCGACACGTAAGTGAACAAAGAAAAGACATTTAGATTATGAAGGTCACAATGAACAGAAAATGATAGCATAGAAGTTAAATATAATGTAATTTTTTCTATGTCATATTGATACTGCACTAACATAACTGAAGAAACAGTTCAAGCAACTTAAAGATCACTAAAATATTTGGGGCTTTTAGTTTGACTTGTGCCAACTGCAATGTGATAATGCTATTGCCTTGAAGTTGACCAACTTATATTGAATCAGTGTATGAACCTGCAATACATACTCACAGATGTATAAGTAACTTGAATATTAACGGCTTGGAACTCTGGGAAGAATTATAACATTTTAATCATATCCTTACAAACAGGGAAACGTCTCCGTCTTCAAAATGGCTTACAACACACAGAGGAAAAAAATATGAGCAATACTTTCCCCAACATCTGTGTGTCACTTTGTAAATTGCTGACCACGCCAGTGACGATTGCTAGTGGTTAATAAAGTTTTTCAAAGCTAGAACTAATCAAGACTTATCTTCGATCTACTATGATTGAAGAAAGGCTGTCGTTGTTAGCAATATTATCCACAGAATATGACATAGCTAGCAAGCTTAACCTTTCTTCAACTGTGACAACGTTCGTCCAGATGAAAGCATTTAAAACACATAATTTTTAAAAATAAAACAGTGTGAGCTAGAGGAACAAAGCCTGACCGGAATTGCATATCATCCACGAGTCTGATTTTGACTATTTGACATGAATGTATTTAATTTTTGTTGCGAACTAACGGACAGTACATTATATATTACGTTGTTATTGAATTGGGCCTGTATGAATGGCAAAAATATGAGTTTGAATACATTATTTTTGCCTAAACTGATTTTATTCCTCCATCTAAATATATACACAAAAATGGAAAATATAAAAACTGGGGAAGGGGGTCATATTATATGTCTCTCACCCTGGGCTCCGACTGTTGTAAGGCTGAAACTGTACATTATGTAAAATCTTCACGCATTAAAACGTACTAAAGACTTAATATAACTAATATTCCCCTCTTAAAACATAACAACTTTTGTTTGATACTTCTTTTCTAAAATGCTCTGATTTCGAGATGCTCCTTTTTAAATGCCTAATTTCTCTTTAAAATTATAATATCTTGAAAAATAAAGGCCACATAATGAAATATTCCGGAAAAATATGTTTTGTATGTAGAATATTAAACTACTATAAAATATAAATTTACAGTGGAAAAAACTACGTTTAGCTTTAAATGAGATTAAACAAATACACCAAATCAAAAATAAATAATTTGACTCTCTTTCATTCCCAAAAACAAACAACATATTTGCAAAACATCATTTTCTAAATTCTTTATTTTCGAGGGATTTAATTATGACAACTTAAATGCCTCGTTCTGTACATCGAAAATAAGTTTGGTATGCTCCATTAAAATACTACTTTTTTACTATGTTCCATTTAAATTCTTTCAGTATTATTATCTATAGTAAACCTTACTTAATTATAACCAAGACCTATTCTCACAATAGCATAATATAAATATCTTAAACTAATGAAAACTAAAGGGGCTAGTGATCATGTAGTAGTAAAATATCATTACAAAATTTCTTTAAAATAATTTCTTAAACTAAATATTTTTATATTGTCTTTTCAGATGTGGCAAGATATTGAGAGTATTCTACTGGGTCAACCTACACCACCACAGGCATCTCCAGTCAACCTTTGTGGATCAGGAACTGCACCGGTTTCTTCTCCAATATCATCCTCGGCACAAGAGAACGAGAACAATCCCAATTCTCAGTCACCTAGTGCAATGGAAGCATCAGGATATTGTCAAACTGAAGAACAGGTCCAGTTGGTCTATCAAGGGAAGAATTTGTAGATTTGGACTTGCTAATCAAAGATGCTGCCGAACAACACAGTTTTTACACGCAACCACAAAACAATATTGTTCATCATGAAGTCGATGCTGAAGATAATATTATCCAAGATAGACAGATAGAAAATAATTCATTTTGTAATTACGACAATGATAATCTATGTTTACGTGATGTTCCTCAAGGCTATCAACAGCTACCAGGAGCTCCTTCGTACAATGGAATGATGGCCATAGTTCCATCCCAGCAACACGTGGCCTATAATCATGGGCAAATATCCCCACCTGCTAGTCCAGAAAACCAAGAATACCCGAAAGGCTTGGATCCCAGAGTCTTTCCTTCACTCTCAATAATTGAGACAAATATTTCTTCTCAGACAGCCATGCAAAGGATAGCAAATAAAGGCATTCCTCCACCACCATCATTAATAAAGATAATGACACCACCATCTTCCCCTAACTTGGCTGATCTCCTTTCTAATCAACATCATTCTCAACAACCCCACTCCCAGATAGCACCTTCCCTCTCATCTGCTCAGCAACATCCAGCCTTAACAGGTACTGGTGTCCAGCAAACCCGATCCACTCAACAAAAACCTAAACGTGGAAGACGAAGCTGTGGACGAAAGAAATTGACAACACATACGTGTTCACAACCCGGGTGTGGCAAGACATACACTAAATCATCCCATTTGAAGGCTCATCTACGTACGCACACAGGAGAAAAACCTTATCAGTGCAGTTGGAAAGGATGTGGTTGGAAGTTTGCTCGATCGGATGAGCTGACCCGTCATTACAGGAAACACACCGGAGATCGCCCATTCCAGTGCAGGCTGTGTGAGAGAGCGTTCTCACGATCAGATCACCTGTCACTACATATGAAACGTCACGTCAGTGTTTGAACTATTATATACGAGTAAAACCAAACCAGAGTTACCACCACTTCATAACTGGTTTGAAGTGTGTTCGTACGGTAGTGTGTGTGCTACAATTGGACAACCATTATCATAGTTTGTATCATCCTACCGTGTGCGTGCACTCATACCGTATGCCGCTGGACATAGTACACACTTGGAGATACAGAAAAATTCATTATGTTACCTCTGTTATAAACGCTGTTTTAGT
This sequence comes from Timema cristinae, assembly GCA_039000515.1. NCBI lineage: Eukaryota > Metazoa > Arthropoda > Insecta > Phasmatodea > Timematidae > Timema > Timema cristinae. The sequence goes on along the minus strand of JBCFYV010009882.1, from coordinate 2,816,931 downwards.
CAAACAAAATAATGTTTGGTAACGTACTTGATTAATGTTACCGTTTTGCCACATTGAATGGATGTGTTTAGTGTGTTATTTTATTTGGTCACATTAAAAAAAATGTGTTGTTAAACTGTATAATGTATCACTGCAAATGTGTTGGTTAAGTTTTATTTTTAAATATTTGGGAACATAATAACTACAAAATTATCCCAATCTAAATATATTAAAGAAATAAGCTAAACTAGTCTTGTATTTAATATTATATATATATATATATATATATATATATATATATATATATATATATATATATATATATACACATATATAACTATATGCTCTAAACAATAGCAATACTTTCAATTTTGTTAGTGTGGGTTTTCTCATCAATATCAATGTAATTGATCTCTTAGCGAATATTTACAACCTAGACAAATCATGTTTATATACGTTATTCAGGTTCAGACTTACTGTATTTTAAGTAGAGAACTATTTAAATAAGATAATTCAATGTTATTTTACAAAATACTCTTAGCTAAAGGTAAAATGTAATTTCACATTTTTTTCCCATTCAGATTTCAATGCGACATAGTTATAAAAATATTGAATTTTTGTTTGCTACATGGTATATGTGAAGTTGTGTAGGAAATAAAACTAATTTTCCAAATATGACTTTTCAATCCAACACTAATAAATGTAGGTTCAATCAAAATAAAATGATAAAAATAAAACATCGTTTAATGAATAAACAAAGTTTCTAAAATATAAAGTCAAACCATTTCGTTTATGGATACTATTGAAATATAACACGGGTGTGTCAAATTGGTCAACTATTATCCCACCCCTTCGAGGAAGCCTTATCATCAAATAGAACTTATCGTACACATGTGTCCCTCAATGATAAACAAAGAGGTTCCAACTATCTTAAGAAACAATCATAGCTCTAGGTCATGTCTGATAAGTCATCAAATAATAGTATATGACACTATAAACGTTTATGGTGTTTTACAAGAAACAAAATCTAAAAGTAACATCAACAACTAAAGCGTATTAATGCATGTGACTATCTATGGAAAAAATTAAATATTCAAAAGTTTGGCCAATTAAATTCATGATGTTTAAATTTTTTAATTTAATTTTTAACCTTACAAAAATGTACATTCTATGGACCACATTTGGTTCTTTTATAGAATGGGCCTCCCCCAGAATAAATAGTTTGATATTAATCTAATTACAAAATTATACACGTATAAAACCACCCAACTTTATTTTAGGTCTATTGATAATTTTTTAACGCAGTGGTTTCAATATTTAGAGCTTTAGCCTACCTCCTAAAAAATTTGACTGGGGTGAAATTAATTTACATAGTAATTTGAAAATAGTTTTGAAATAAAAACAATACTATTTAGTTGGACGATCGCAAATGATAAAAAATAGGTTAATTCTATTTCATTTAGTACTGTAATAATTGTATTATTTCAACACGAGAAAATATGTGTGCTGTATTTAGAATATCGTATATTTTACATAAATCAAAAATATTTGAAATAAACTTTATAAGATTTTAATATATCTAAATTTAATAATGTGATTTAGTAAAACATCAATTGTTTCTTAAGAAACCGGTTAAATCTGTATTTTAAATGAGTTCAAATAAAAATGGATTTTCTATCATTACAATTGATTTGAAATTATATTTCATATTTAAAATAAATATGTTATTTTAGAAACACATTTGAGTTTAATACTAGTATAGCATAGATACTAATTGATAGTAAGGTTATATCTTCATTTTTATTCCCTTCTCCTTATTTTATATTCTTTTCTTCTATGACGACGTCATGTTTCGGTGATTTTCCACCATCTTCAAGTCTTTAATACAAATAAGACTTGTAGATGGTGAAAAATTACTGAAACATGTCGTCGTCATAAAAGAAAAGTATATAAAATAAGAACAAGTGAATAAAAAAGAAGAAATAGCCTTACTATCAATTATTATTACTCCCTGTCAAATAAGCATGAAAATTATTAGGAACATATATTTATGTTATAAGAATTAAATAAGGTTTACATCGGTTTAGAATGGTACAATCCCTTATTTGGCCAATTACCTGATTCTAATAATTATTTTATTACTAGAATCGAGGCAGTTCATTAAATCGTAAATTCTATATTTGTTATTTTAAAGTTAATTAATATTAATGAATGTGTGTTGAGTTGAATTATTAGTTTGGATAATATTGAATTTAAAACTACATATAGTTAGTATAAATAATATATTTCAATTAAATATTAACAAATAATTTTAATGTATTAAAAAACTTTTTTGATAACAGGAACAATAGTTTGCATAGGCAGATTTTATCACTTTCTTACATAAATTATTGTTATGTATAATAAACATACATTTTAGTAAATTTCTAAATAATCTTCAAAATAATCATTAATAGAAACTTATTCTAAATACACTGAACATTTTTTTTTGTAAAGCCCATTATATATTTAATACTCGCTTCAGGAAAGTAAAGTCTTTCGTTGAACTTGATTAATCTAAGTGTATTATAATAAAGATAATGCAGTCAAGTTCCCTACTTAATTATTTGTGATTAACATATTTTTTGGATATAAACTTTTTCGTCAATCCAAATACTAGGTTATTATTACTGGTGAGGACTATATTAATATCTGCTCACTTTTATAAAAGCTATTTATCATCACCTTCCTTAATCATAATATAATTTCATGACACATTTTTCAAATTAGCTTAGTCTTAGAATAAAATCAATTTTTTTTTATCCTTCAGCCTTAAATTTATCACCGTGAAAGACAACAACCCAATCTGAACAATGATACATTTTTCGGCTGGTCCAGGAATAAAATCCCGGGCTCTTAGCTCAATAGGTAGAACGTCCGTGTGACCGACTGAGTTAAGGAGCAAGACTTGGTGTTTATGAGATATAGATAATGTATGGCTTAAATGACCGGAAGAGACATGACATCCAGGTTCGGCCGCCTTATGTGTAGACTGTTAGCAACTCTGGTAGCACAAATCGTTGTCCAGGACACATCATAGGAGATTGTCTCCACGTCGTACACGCAATGAGATGATTTTATGATGATAATGATTATTAAGGTGTGGAACCAGAAGTTAGCTTTAACCTAACTAGAGTCTAATTAACCAAACTCAAATCACAATTTTGATCACTCCTCTTAAGTGAGAAATACCCGACGTACCAGCCAGGAAACGAACTTGGGACCCCTAGGTTCGTAGTAGCCAGGTGTACTGACCACTACACGAAGGGGCAGGTGTATGTAGGATGAATTTCTAGCATGACGCATCTTAGTTAACCTGCGTTCAATATTTCATTCTCTTATCCATTACCAAGCATAAAGTCAGTTCGTATAGGATTGATTATGCCAAATGTCACAAAATTACAGAATATTACCATATTGGGTCTTGTACCAACGTTTTAAGAACTGTGTTCTGTGGAGACCTGGGGCTTCACCATTGGCTACTTATCTCATGCTCCGTGAGGTAATTTTAAAATATTCTTTATTTGTTTATCACACTATAAAATATCATAGTTAATTATGATTGCCATTTTTTCAAATCTGAATAAAGAACATTTGCGTAGGGTGAAGCCATGACATGTGATGTTTTATGTTTGACTTATACTTTTAAACTTGTACAATTTAATGGTCATTATTGAATGTTCATAATATTAATGTATCACATTTTATTAGAGGTCCAGCATGTACTTTTTCTGGTGCAAGGACTCCTTCTGTTAAAAAGGTTTGATAGCCCTGTCCTAGATTATTTGAGACTCAAATTAAACAATAATCCCTTCGCTCTAAGAAAATCTATCAAATCAGCGTGTCTGCTTTAGTACAAGGGTTGGTCACATGGTTCAGGGGTCCCAGAGCAATTAAATGTGGGGAAACATCCTTTACAAATAATAACCTTGATTTGTGTGCTATATCATTTTTATTAATATCATATCCAAACACGTATACATAAATAATATAAAAGTTAACTTCCATTACTAAGCTAAATTGGGGCAAATTCTTAATATTAACTAGCTAACCATATCTAAAAAAACGAGGTCAGACATCAGTATATAACATACAAACCTCATCAGTGGGCAGACGGACTAAACTACAAACACATCTAGTATGATTTTACGATGATGAGGAGGTTTGTGTTCAAATCCTGGCTGAGTGTATCCAGGATGTTTTTTGCACAAATGGTTTCCAGATCTTCCTCCACTCAAATTCTGGTCCATTTACTCTATTTACTCTAAGCTCTTCTTTCCTCATGACTTTACCATTAGTGACTTAATGGGTAGTAAGACGTTGTTCAATAAGAATAAATGGTACTACACAATGGCACAAACTTTCTCAAATTGTGTATTATAGATTCGAAGAAAATGTTCATTAAAAGGTTTTGAGTAAACTATACTTAAGTAAGCCTTCCTCTTAAATCCAAACACATCATCTTGTTAATCCCAATAAATATTATTTTTTGATAAATTTTAAACAAAACTGTTCAAATATTTTTAACAAATTTCAAATATAATTTATTTGTAAAATACCCTTCAATTATTTGTAGTTTGTAATGATAAAAATCTGAATCTTATTAATTATTATGAAAGACTATTTCCAGAAACCCAAGTTGAACTGAATATTCAAATCCAATTTCAGAAGATATTTAAAACTTTCTAAAATATTTTGTAAGTAAACAAACTTAACTTAATTCAGTATAGAAAAATAAATCGATATTATTATTATTATTATTTTTTATTATTATTATTATTTTCGATCATGTAAACTCCTCCGATACCAATTTTGAACAAAATCGTTGTAGGCATTTTTTTTTAAATATCATATTTTACAAAAATCCGTCATGAGTAAACTATTTTTTCCAAGAAAAACCCACTACAAATCTATTTATAGTGTAAAAAACTTAACAAATACCCATTTTCACCAAATCACTAGAGCTATTTTTTTAAATATTCAAATAAAAATGTCATCAATAAACTACGATTAAACCAAATTTCCCCCCAAAAACCAGAATATAATTTTATATTTTATGTAAAACACTCCCCTGACATATATTTTAAACAAAATCATTAGAGCCATTTTCAAAATATTTTGAATTTTTGATAATCATTCATTATAATAATTATTAACTTATATTTATAACCAGCCTCGGTGGCGTAGTTGGCTAACGCGGTAGTCGAGTAGAGCTAGACTGCCGAAGACATTGATATCGAGGTTCAAATCTCGTTAGGGTGAACTCTGGATGTCTCTTCCTTATTGGTTTTCCACTCTCCTTCCACTCAAATACAGACTAACTTCCTCTGAATTGAACCTTCCTGATTTCTAATCCATTTGCATATTTATTCCCTAAGCGTATAACCCGAACGGGTAGTAAGACACGATGATAAATAAATAAACGATGTTTACCCAAAAGACAAGTATGTAGTGTTGTTTTGGAAGTGAACTAATCCTTAGATAACCATTTTAAACAAAATCGTGTTAGCCATTTCTCAAAAAACTAATGCTAATATCTCAATCATCAATAAACTGCCCTCAATTTGAGGGCTTAGGATCAAAATCCAAACAAGTCCCAAGGTATAGCCCTAAATATCAAATTAGAACCAAATCCATCAAACCATTTCAGATCCGTTGCCAAAGACAGGCACGTGCACACATACTAAGAAACATAGGGACAAACAGAATGATAAAGTCAACTTTTTTTGGTTCGGATATACAATAAACATAAGATTCATCATAATCTTGAGGTATAAAACTTCGACGATAGTTAAACTTTCACTTGATATGAGAAGAAAGAATATATAAAAATTTTCAAATGTAATTCATCAGTAAACTACTATTAAAATAAGGTTTATATTATGAATAAAATAGATAGAATTATTTATAATCTATAAAACTTACTAGACAAACTACCCATTTTGAACCAAACCGTTTGAGACATTTTAAAAATGTTTCAAATTCTTGAAGAATCAGTCATTAATAAACTAGTCTTAAGCGAACTTTTACCCAAAAAATCACGATGCGGTGAAATTTGTTTTGTCAAACACTCCCTTTATAACCTTGTGGAACCAAATCGTTTGAACCAATTCTAAAATAGTTCAAGTTTATGAAAAATGAATCATCAGCAAACTACCCATAAAATTAATAATTAAACAATATACGTTGTTTCTATACACTTGTATTGTGCCAGAGATAATATTTGATGCTGTACAAGCTAAGTGTTTGGGTGATTCACTGTATTCATAATGGTGTATCAGGGGCAAACTGTGCAACCCTCTGCCCCTTCCACCTCCTTCAAAGCTCTGGGTGGAACTGAATAGTACTAATTTATTGTTGTCTATTTTGGGCTTGCTTATTTTTATTGTTGTGATATTTGAGTTGAAGACTTCGCTCAAAAGTAATAGTAGTCTTCACACAAAAGAAAAATTAATTAAAAAACAATTTAGCTATTGCTACTCACATCACAAGAGAGCAAAGTGTTCGAAACTGTTCGTAGCGAACACTCAGTTTCCAATGGGGGTTATTTAACAATTTTTTACCATGTTTTGCGTCTTACTACCCACCCTGGCTATCAGCATAGCTACATTAATATGATAGGTATGAGAAAGGCAGAATTTATTAGAAGTGTATCTAAATTTTCCGGGTGAGAGAGTGTGAAGTCATATATTTGAAAAAACTTAAGTACGCTTAACTGGGTTTAAAGCTCCAATCTCACCGTCAATGATGAGACAAACTAGACCAGACTAATGCCTTGTTCCACGTGATCATCTGTGTGTGTTGTGCGATAGCTTCAATCGACTTGTGTGACTCCCGTACTCCTAATAAAAAGTATTATCAATTTATATAATATGTGATATATTTAAATATTTTTAGGAAGTACCTAGGGGTGAAGTCAAATAATTTCCAGGATTGCCAATGATAAAAGTGGAAAACAGTCAGTTCATGCACTACTGATGTAGTCTGGAGTTACTTGTCACTCTCTAAATGGAAAGGAATAGGTCAATCGTTTCCACAAACTAGACTAGATACTGGTTTGCAGCTCTGGACTGAGCATGCATGTGTGACATTTCGCAACGTTCAGAGGTAAACGTAATAAAAATGTGTTTGTTACTTGTCAGGAGTGTGGTTACGTGGTTTGGTTACAGGTATGACTGAATTACCGAGCACAATAAATTCATTTCCTCAACTACTTCACGTCAGTTCGTGTACAGAATAGGGTAAAGTTTCAAATCCATTTCCCCCGAGTGGCTGCCTTTCTTGGCCACCCCTTTATTACTTGACTAACGAACAATAATAACTTTTTAATGTTTGGTTTAAGTGAGTACTTGACCCTTTATTATCTTTCAAAATTTTATTATAATATATAAATATATAAAGGGCTATAAAATCTTAAGATTGAGTGGAAAAGGGATTCTTATTATTGTAGCTATCTGTTAACACTTTCTCAAAGGTCACGCATTACCACCGAATTACCATACAGTTGTTATTATTATTATTATTATTATTATTATTATTATTATTATTATTAGCGCCGCGTCTTACTACCCGTTCGGTTTGTATTCACTTACGCTAATGTGTAATGGTATGGTGATTGTGAGATGAAATGAAGGACCTACAGTTTAACGTGGAATCCGAACCACGGTGGAGGCCTGGCATTCCCGACATTCACAAGATGTCTTGTCAGAGGTGAAGGAAGGGTTTGGAAATCAGATAAATCTGTGCTGTGACCGAGGATTGAACCCCGGCCGCCAGCACAGAAGTCTGACACCTTACCCCTAGACCACCAGGTCACCACCATACAGTTAATTAATTTATAAACATAGGATTAGTGGTTCAATTATGTATTTTGTTAATATGTAGAGCTGGTTTTTAATATTTATCAGATACTTTCTCTCCCTATTTTTTTTCTTTACTTTGAGTCTCCTTTAATACGTGGTGACAACGTTAAATTATTAGAATTCAAAAAAATCAGGGTATATGAGCAAAATGATAGCAATTGGCGTAGTTCGCCTTCTCATCTTAACCAACTTGGCCGAAAAACTAATCGTTGGTTAAATTGGAGGGTTTCGTTTATCGGTGACAGATTAACGGCAGTAGGAGCAGGTGTTGTTTTGTTCAAAAATGTAATTAGTTTTAAAATTACTTTCTGATAATCTGATAGTCACTGTGTTCAAGAACTTCACTTTAAATATACTAATGTAAGACCCAAAACAAAACTACTGGTTCGGCATAGGTTACTTAATCTAATAAATAAACACAAATGGCCCTCCACACAAAATCTTAGCTCAAGGCATTTTTATTATCGGTCTATAAAACAGTATCAATTCCTATGTAACTTACTGTAGTCAAATAGCTTAGCCATTAGTCAAGGAGATCAAATTAGAGTCAGTTAGGACTTTAATCCGGCGTCTTTAGCAGAAGAGCTAGCACTTGTTTATTTTTATTTGCTAAAATGGTGACAGAGCTCACTAAGATGTAACTGCCACCATGTTTGTAGGTATCTGACTGTTTCAAAATTTGCTAGAGCTTCATAAATAAAAGGTTCTTTAGCTGTTTCTTTTGACAGATGATTTAAATGGTGATAATTCAATAATATTTTAATAACATGTCAATGTTCTTAGCAGGATTATTTTATATGTTGTTTCTAATCCAACCAAAGTGTAATGAATATACTGTACTTAATTTTGTAATAAATGAATACTTAATACTTAGAATATGCAAATTATATGCTACAGCTATGTAATATTCTGTTAGAGTATGACGTAATTACTAGGACTGAGTCACTTTAAATACCGGTAAATGCACTTTCCATATTGAGTTTAGGTTAACCTTGTGAAGTATAGGACTACACATTTCAGTTGATAAATCTCTCTAGAATTTATTAATTCATCTTAAATACACTCGATCATCCAGGAGGTATATTTTTATCATTATATTTTGTTATTATTAAATCATTTGTGTAAATTATAAAATGTGATTCCATATAAAATTATAATAAGTATAATTAAGGATTTAAAGGATATATTATCATTATATTTGGTGCGCTGCATCACTGGGCTATCCACCTAATTAAAATAAAGATTTAATAAGGAGGAAGAAGGAAATTCAATGGAATATACTTTCATTTGTGTGAGGGGATAGTGAAAACTATCAAGGAAAATACTCTGTCACTACACCCAGTGGGGATTCGAGCCCCAACCTTTAAATTATCGGCATACCAATTCAGAAGAGCTTCATGTCTACCTTATGTTTACTTTATATCTACCATTGGAGGTTGTAGGTTTATGATATACGCTAATTACTTTATTAAATGCATGGCATATAGGTATATAATTACATTGCCAACCAACTACTCCATAGCCTATAATAATGAGCTTTAATTTTTTTGTAGAGACGGGGATTGTGTATGGGGATTGTGTTTTAACTAGGGCCTAATACCTTTAAATTTGACTACACCTATATGAAGTGAGTGAGTTACTTATTAATGCAATTGAAACAAATTGTATTTTTATTTATTTTTGTATCTATATTTAAGTTTTACCAACGTACCTGACTAAACGTCAAATATATAATATATATACTGAAACATAATTTATATAGTATAACTTGGATTGTTTTTTTTATCTCACTTTGTGGGTATTGAAAGATAAAAGAGCATTTAAAAAGTAATTTTTATTATTAAAATGTACACATATGGGTTATTTCTTTGAATAATTATTTGATTATTTAAAAGCTGTTTTTATCCGCATATAAATTAAAAGATAAAAACTATCATTTGAAATTATACCGTACTTAAAACCAATAATCAATAGTTCCCAGAAATACTTTCAAAAATATATTATTTTTCTGTAATAAGCGTCTGGTCGGTTTGGAAAATTATATTTACAATTAGCTATTCTAATCCAAATGGAGATTATATTTGAAAATTACCTATACATTTCTTATAAAAATGAGATTTCCAATATCTGTCCGCACCCAGAATTATAATTAATTTATCATTAGAGATGTGAGACGATTTAATGTGATAAATTGATTCCAAATTAAATCACTAGAACATACTGGAAAATTTTCATTTTAATTTTGGTATAAAAACTTCAAAAAACAAATTAGGTTATTCTTTTTGTCACAAATCATCCATAGTGTTTATATATTCAGAGATACATCTTAGATGATAAATGTATACATACATACAGACCTCCTATTAAACATATATCAGCGTATCAGAAACTTTATAATTAGAAATGAAATACATATTTAAACCGCTAATATTTAAAAAGTATTTTTTTTTAAATCGCCTACTTTAGGTTATTTTCTGTGTTGATGAACGTATTGTCGATAAAAATTTAAATTGTTTGACTAGTGGTACCTTAAAACCTAAGCATTATATTTTTGAGCATTGATTAATGACGATTATTGATTAATGAATTGAATATATTCTCGAAAATATTATGTACAATGGTATGCATTTAGTGATATTTTCTAAAGCGAATTTTGATACAATGAGGTCATCATTTTATCTAAGGATGACTTTTAGGACAAAAAATATTTAAAGTAAAGAGAATATTGATATAACCTGTAGCTAAAACCAGTTAAATTGTACAAATAATCTGGATGGAAGTTGGTATAGCAATATTATTTATATAAATTTTGATTAAATAGTTTTTATCTCTTAGTATTTAAATATTATAGCCTAAATGTGTTGCTCTCATTATTTATAAAATAAAAATATGGAAGAAAAAAATAATTTTCAGTGATTATTTGTCGTGAAATATATAAATATGTTGATATTTTAAATAAAAGGCGCTTCTTAAGATAGATTTTTAAATTGAGATTTGAAAGAGATCTAGGATAAAATTTACAAATTAACGCTAAAAAAAATAAGAATCTCTTATGGTAAAATCATATTATAAAAAGGTAACAAATATGCAAGTAAACATCACAGACAAAGAGGGAAATGTGATCTCCACACCAGGATAAATCAATTCTTTGTGGTCAGAATACTGTAGGGAGTTGGTGAATACAGATGGGAGGAACACATAAGAGAAGTAAGGAAGAAGACTGTTGATTGGAGAAGAGATTACGGGGTCGGATATGGAGGTGGCATTGAAACGCATAAAAAATGGGAATCCAGAGGGAACAAGATCAGATACAAATTGAACTGATAAAGGAAGGTGGTGAAGCACTGAAGGAAGAGTTGCAAAGCATATTCAACAGGGCATGGAAATAAGGTAAAATAGCATATGAATGGGGGAAGCCCCTTATAATTCATATATACAAGAACATAGTGGACTCTGAAAAATGTGTGAATTATCATGGTGTATTGCTAATTAATCACGTAGCTAAGCTCTATGAGAGAATCTTCAAGAAGCGAGATAACTAATTGAGCCAAGACTAGGGGAGGAATGACACGGTTTTGGAAAAAAACAGAAGAACAATTGATTTGATGTTTGCTATCAGAATTATCGTGGAAAATGCATGGGAGTATTATCAGGACATATATGTGTCAATGATAAATCTGGAGAAGACGTTTGACTCTATTCCTTACTGTGGTCATATATGAATATGACATGTAAGATGACAGTAAAATCGAAGAGTACTATAATCAGCATGTATAATCCGTGTAAATGTACTGTGGAAACTGGTTATAGAATTTATAACTGGCTTTAGGTGATTTCAGGAGTGAAACAAGGAAGTGTTATGTCTTCGTTGCAATTTATTGCGTACATGGACTCTATAGTCAGGAAGTTTAAAACAAAAGTATATGTTAGAGAGCCAGGACAGATAATGACCAATGCAAACGATATTTTATATTAGAATTTCAGCAAAGAGGGCATGGAGACAGCACTATATTAGTGGAACTCATGTTTTGAAGAGGCTGGGATGAGGATAAACATAGAAAAGACAGATAAAACACAGGTGGGCAGGAGGGAGAAATATTTGAATATTCGGATTAGTGGAACGAGTCAAAAAGGTTGAAAAACGTTAATATCTTGTGTGCATGGTGTCATCTAAGGGAGGAAATGTAGATTATATAAATGAAAGATTGATTAAATTTGAAAAAAATGTAGGGGCACTATACCTTTTGCTAAAAGACAAATATGTTCCTGAAAAGAAAAGGAAGTAATCATATTTTACAATTCTGACACCCACCTTTATGTATGGAGAAGAATGCCGGGTTTTAACAAAGGACAGGAGCAGAATAAAGGAGGTGGAGGAGATAAGACCTCTATGAGTCATAGTGGGAAATACGAGGAGAGATAGTTAGAAATGAAAATATCTGAGAGAGATTAGAGTGATACCAGTATTGAATAAAATAGAGACTGCTCAGCAGAGATGTATAGGACATGTTTAGAGTATGGAAGGAAAACATTTGATGTGCTGTGTAGGAGTAGGTGAGCCTGGAGGGAAGATACTAAGAGGAAGAGAAAGGAAGAGGTAGAAAGATGGCATAGAGAAATTCCTAATATAACAATTAAACCATATGTATGGTGAAATAAAATATGGTGGTGAAAATCTTATATTTACAATGGAAGAGTAACAAAGGACCTCGCATTCATAAAAAAAATTATGAGAGCTTAGATAATATGCTCAAAATTTTATCAAAAATTATGAGGACTATAAATACATACATAAATTTATTCCGGCATGTAAGCCTACATCTAAACACAATTATCTGAAAGATAATATTTATGGAGCGTAAGAAATATGAAATTTTACTCCTACACATCGTCTAGCTCATCTTCCAAGTCATAATCAATCAAATATTCCTAAAATCATATCACGTTGTTACATATATTTTCTTCGTTTGAAGAATAATTAAACATATCTTTTATGGCCACCAATTAATAAATATTTCCAGGGAGGAGCACATTTTTATGAACAACAAGAGCATAGCCCTGAACTAAGTAGTTGTGGAGGGCCACAAGGAAGACTACAAGTTAACAGTTCGTACCTATGATTTATCTGTCTCCATCCTAACCATATCACTTATGAAAGAAATGGATTTGCAAGCTCTTCTCACACCACACCATAACCTGAGAGTGAGATTTTGAAATTATTCTTCATCTTGTGTTGGTGACATATAAGAGGCTTCTGTCTGCTTTTTACTTGAAAAAATTGTGTTGTAATAGTTGGCCACAGATATACTGAGCATAAACACACCAAGGAAACGAAAAATGTCTTCTTCAATAGTTTCTATTTTTCCTAATGATGACAGGGCCTTCAGTACATTAGCATCAGCAGCCATAAATCTAGTCCAGAAATTTGTCTTAAACTTGCCATAAAATCAACCTGTGATGTTGGCTCACAAATTACATGTATACCTGGCAACTATGCCGCATATTGTGCTGCAAGATCACTATACATTTTATCTAGAGAAATCTTACGTTATTTCACCCCTGTTAGCACAAAGGTTGTGTATTTGAGTAGTTGCAAATATATATTTATCATTAATACCAGAACTTCAATAGAGGAAGAATTATTTTCAAGGAATTAGCTCTACTTTATGTTGCATGAAGTGCAAGGAGAATTATTTTCATGTATTCTTCTTCTTCAAGGGAACTCATTAAATAATTAACACACATTTTGTTTGCTTCATTGGTGATCCGGTGGTCTAGGGGGTAAGTTGTTGGACTTCTGTGCTGGGGTCCGGGGTTCAATCCTCGGTCCCAGTACAGATTTATCTGATTACCAAACCCTTCCTTCACCTCTGACAAGACGTGTATTAATCACAACTTGTGAATGTGGGGATTGCCAGGCCTCCACCGTGGTTCGGATCCCACGTTAAACTGTAGGTTCTCCATTTCATCTCACAATCACCATAACATTACACATTAGCGTAAGTGCGTATAACCCAAACGGATAGTAAGACGTGGTGCTAATAATAATAATGTTTGCTTCAGGAGTATTGCAAAATGAGACCACCAGATTAATCTTTATATCTGCATCCAACTTAATGAGCATTTTAAGGAAGAGCTCTGATATAGTATATTAGTCATAACAAGTGAAAGAACTATATTTAGTGGTAAGTGCTCTATTTTATTTATTACTTAGCACTATGTCTTACCACCCTTTCGGATTATACACCTACCACTAATTATGCTAGTGGGCTAGGAATTCGGAAGGTTGGATATATAGCCAGTTAACTCACATTTGCGTAGAGGGAGAGTGGAAAAACCTTTAGGAAAACCACCCCAGTCCCCCCAAGCTAAATTCAAACTTCGATCTCCCCATACTTTCAGTCTGGCTCAACACAAAACTAGCGCTTTAGCCAACTACTCCACTGAGGCTGGTCGTGGTAGGTATACTCAATTCACGGTAGGAATTACTCTCTGAAAGGTCTTTTTTCCTACCAATATCCTACTATATAATAGATTTCTGGTAGGGAAAAAGGCCTTTCAGAAAACAATTCCTACGGTGAACGGACTACTGATTTGATGTATGTATTGGCTTCAATCCTGTATTGATAAAGTGTCTTTCCTTGCAAACGTCTGTCTCTTATTGCAATTTTTAGAGAATTTTCTAAATAAGTACATTAAGTACCAAACACAATGTGGGGTTCTTGAAAACCAACATAATTTAAAAACACTTTCCTACAAAATTGATTGGCCAAATATGACACAATATTAGTGTCTTTGAGCCTCAAAGAATTTACTTCTGCTATCACATCCACAATTTCAATCAACAATACAGACAGAAGATGAAGCAAAAAGATATAATAAGTGTGATCTCAATCCAGTTTCATGGACTGAGTCTATAGTCATACGATCTTCTAAATGATATAATAACTGGGTGTTATTCAGGCTTCCATTTCTACCAAACAAAGATAAAATTGTTACCGATAGTCCGTCGTGCAAATATAGCCGTTCATATTTATTTCTGGTCGTGATCGACACAGAACAGCTAAACGGTAGAAAAGTTTCAAATATGTTTTAATTTCTACCAAATCCTATTTTGTTTATACTTTTATCTTATTTGATGTTGACTTCCATAGCTTCAGCTTAATTTGTTTAGATGGGTCCCAAAATATAACATTCCTATCTACAATACAATCACTAACAATTTTCTGATATTGCTCTAGACCAATAAATGGCATGGTACAAACATCGTGGACAACTACAGAAAATGCAAAACCAATGGTAACAAGATTAACCAAGTCATTTTCGTTACATTTAGAAAGTTTTTTTGAAGTTGCAAAATAATTTCACTAATGTTGTGATATTTTGCTGATAACGGTTTGAAATGTAGGCTAATTAGCCAATTTGTGATGAATCTTCCTTTCCCCCTCCACACAATGTGTCATGCCTCGGACTTCATAATAGATCTTAGCTAGTTCTGGAGATATTAAAAAGAATGTTTATAATGTTGGTGCATTTTGGGTAGTTCGTACAACACAACCCCAGAAACATTCATACGACGCTTCTCTTGCTTCAGAGCTTCACCAGCCCCAAGAGAACAAACTGGAACACTGTTTACTTTAGGCCCACCTATCATTCTTAAGTTAATTCCACGTTTCACGGTATGTTTCCTATAGTAGCTTCATTTCAACAATGTGCCATGCACATAGTGCTCTGTAATTTCTTAAATCCATTGCAAAAACTTATTATTTAATCAACTCTTCTAATGCCGACAGTCTTAGCTCCCAGCTAGCACTGGAACTTGCGCGGATAAATGTTGAGGAATAAAACTATATCCATATAAATCTTGACAATTTGTAATGAAACACTCTAATTCTTAACCGTTTAAATATTTTTTGAAATTATATCTATGAATTAATAAATGTGATTTTCATTCTATTAATATTTCTGAAATTTTCTTTCTTAAATTTTTTCCTACACACATTGTAGTAAATTTAAGTATGTTAATTTTTTTTATGAGTAATGTGTATTTAAGATTGATATTTAAAGAAATATTCTAGAGCTTAGGCAGTTCACCACTCTACCCATCCCCCCTCCCCCCCCCCCCCATGCAGTACAGTTGGGGCCCCCAGATGGTCACCATAACTCTTCTGGTTTTTACACAGGCCCCCGAAACATATCATTATCATTATTAGCACCGCGTCTTACTACCCGTTCGGGTTATACGCACTTACGCTAATGTGTAATGGTAGGGTGATTGTGAGATGAAATGGAGGACCTACAGTTTAACGTGGAATCCGAACCACGGTGGAGGCCTGGCATTCCCCGAAACATAATACCACTCACTATATTCATTCATTAAATTGCACACAAAGTATGTTAACAGAGCCTACTAATAGGGTCGTACCCGAATCGCTGGGCACGCACATGGTGACGTATTGTCTTGTTTTTACCAATGAAAAGGGAAATCTGGGCTTGAATCCCAACCAAGTACAGTGAAGTTGTTTTCCTGAAGTGGTTTCCACTTCCTCCTCCACGAAAAGGCAGGTACATTTCATATTAGCTCGACTTTTCTATTCCGACTTGTATCAATGTAAATATCTGAATAGACAGAATTTGTAGTAAGTCACGGTGCACAAAGATTGCGTATCCATGATATCAAAGGTCTATCTATTTCATTTAGCTTTAAAATCATTAAGCAAAACCTTAATGACACCCAAAATGAAATATTTTTCTATTACAAAAAATAAAGTTATTTAAGTTTATTAAGAAAATAAAATTTAATAAAGTCATTGGCAAAATGTTTTTTTTTAAAGATCTTAGAAAAATTAAGGTAGTATAGGTTCAAAATGCCATTAATAATACGGACATAAAAGCACGGAAATAATAATCATATTATAATTATTAAAATATCCTAAGCAAAAATAAATATGTAGTTTATGTATTTGCCATTCTATTAAATTTCATTTATACCAGATTATTAAATAGATGTTTGTCATAGTATGCAACTATTTTAATAACATTATAAATTAATTTTCAATATGAAGAATTATTCCTATTCAACTTTTTTTATCTGTGGCTTGATATGTCATAGTAAAAGTTATCATCTATACTTATAAAATAACATGTCCTGACTGACTGACTGATTCATCATCGCCGAGCGCAAACTATCAAGGCTACAAGCATGAAATTCGGACTGTATATTCATTTTGTTATGTAGGCACCCACTAAGAAAGGATTTTAGAAAATTCCACCCCAAAGTGGTCAAAATAGGGGATGATAATATTTATGAAAGTCCGTCATTTTGAAAGTTACATAAACAAAATTTTGTATTTCGGTTATTGACGTAAAACAAATAAATACGTGTTTCAGGAATTTTGGAAATGTTATTTAATAAGGGATGAAAAAGGGGGTGAAAGTTTGTATCGGACTTGCATTATTTTTGATCTGAGGTCAAGTTATGGTCATCAACGTAACGTAATATTTTAAATTAATCTGTAAATACATATGTATATTTTCGTATTTGTATATAATCAACTTCCACGCGAGCAAAGCCGCGGGCAACAGCTATCTAGTCTACCATAAAGTTATGTCAATTTTTATCTAAAATAACTTTAGCACTGCGTCTACTAACCTATTCAGGTAAATATAAAGTTAATCATCCATTTACATGTAGATGAGAGATATTAATACTAAATAATTTGTGGATCTATTAATCTTTCTAAACACCGATCTATGATAAAATAACAGCACCCAAGGAAAAGTAAAGTTATGGGCTAATCTAAGTATTAGAAATAAGGGAGTTTGTTCAAAGTAAATGCACACTTATCATAGTGGAGCGATACTATGAAGAAAACAGCGGTGATGAATTACATTTGGAAAACAGTTCGCATCGCACCCGACATAGATTCTCACTAGCAATCCTACAGCGTACCTGAGGCGTATTTACTACATAATGATAAACCAAATTTCAACACAATTCTTTATAAAAGTTTTTTAATATAGTCTCACTATCTATAATATTTTATATAATTTTATAACAAATAAAACTCTTTTTTTTGTTGCGTAGCTTATTAATTAGTAAATTATTATTTTATATGATTATAGTTTGTCATTTAAATTAGTTTGTAGTAACAAATATAGTAAATAATTTGAACCACTATTTCTCAGGTCTCTTATCAATGGATGAAGTTCAGATCTATTTAAATACAAATAATTTTAAAAAATCTCTAAACTTTACCAAATTTTCAAATGCTGTATTAGAATAATGATAATTTATGTTACTGTGGCTAAAAATCTTATGCTTGCTTTTTGGCATAAAACAGGTTAAATTGATTGTGAAAAAAAAAAAATTAAAAAAATAAGAAAAAAAAATATTAGTTGTTTATTTTAATTAAATATATATTTCTCCTACTGTTGAATGTAAAAAAAAAAATAGTTCAATTTCATCTAGCTCAGTTGCTCGAGGAAACTTAATCTCGGGACCTCTGGGTTTAGATAGGCACTTATACTTAACCTGCCTGCGGAGCTCCGGTAAATCACATATCTAGGTTAACATATTTATATAACATTTGTTTTGTTGTCAAAGCTATAATTATTATATCACAATCTTAATCCAATTTAAATCATTCGATAACAAAATAAAAATAAAACCTTTTTCCTTACATTTTCAAAGGCAAAATAAAACCAACATATATACCTAAGTCCAACCACGTACAAAATTATGGCACAGAAAGTTTATTATTTACCCTTAACACAATTAGACTTCTTTGAGTCAAACAAAATAGCCACACTGCTCACAGCCACCTATTATTTATCTTTTTTTTATTAAAACCATCCTCAGTCCCGCAATAATATAAAAAAATTGAAACTTCTCACCCTAGACCATCTGTAGTCGAGAACTCGATCATATGTACATATCTCTTTATGTTTACTGAAGGATATGCATGTCCTCACAAACTCTTCAAGTAGTAATCAAGATGCTGTTGTACATCCTTTCATAATCTTAAACTGGTAATAAGTAGTGGAACAAGTCCTTTTTCCTTCTTTTCTAATGATTGTAAAGTTTTTACATCCTGGCATTAATATCACTTCTTTTCAACCCCACGCCAATAACAAAACAAAAGAACCTTTCCAATACACGCCAAAGAGGTGATACCATTTAGAAGTAGTAATATTGTTGGAATAGTGACGTATGGATGATTGTAAATAGGGATTATAACTAAAAGGGATGGTTTTCTTTGTCACAGATTTGCCCCTAATGTTTCAGAAGTTAGTTTAGTATTGAAAACTGCTACTGGAACATTACCAGCCATTGGTGCACTTAAAGTGGTAGGAGTTAAGGTCCATTGTCTAACGACTTTTCCTTTCTTCTAAACTTGGCACCGTTGAGATCCTTGCAGGTAAGGTTGCTCGGAAATGTACATTCATTTAACCCTTTACATATTGGTTTATAGGTTTTGAAGACGCGCACTTGACTTATGTCGGTGTCCTCGCAACCAAAGCGACAAATTAAAACACCTGCTCCTGGGTTTCAACCGCACTACACCAGCTATTTGAGCAAATTCAAAATGGCACTCTAGTTGTCCTCCAGGTGAAACATTTGTCTACTACCTTGGGTTTTACATAACTTTTTTTTTTACAAACATTTACACAAATATGTTACATGGCTAATGCTTGCCTTATATAGTATAAGCTGTTAGCATTCTCTAGACCTACATACAATTGAATTACTAACATAAAACAAAACTACCCTCATTACATTGAAACAAAACCACACTTTAGCAATAGACTGGACATATTAAAATTATTAGTTTACACACTCTTTAACTAAACCAAAATTCTTAAATATTAAATAGCTAAGTGGATGGCAAAGGTTAGATAGAAACATAGTCGTGTTACAATATGAGACTCTCCTCTTGCAACTTATGAGACAATTGTTCCAAACAAAAAAACAACAACTCGTGAACTCATGCCAAATTGGTGTTTCCTGAAATGTACTGTGCCCCCAATCATCTTCAATTGACCCACTAAACTCACCCTAACTGTTTGGGTACCTACAGCCCCCTAGGCTTCTTATTACACCACTGGTCGCGAATGCTGACTCTCATAATATGAATTTCAACTTCTTAAAGTGAGATTATCATAACAATCCTCTGCCAGGTGATTTACATACACCATATGAGAAAATTAAACAAGTTAAAAATAATAATTACAAACATTAGTTGATTATATGAAGAAAAAAAAATCTTTTTCAAACCCTGAGATAAACATAGACTACAATGACACCATATATTAGATAGTATAGTAGTTTGACATAACTATTCATTGAAATTATAGGTTGTTCAGAAATAGACATACAAAATGTTATAACGTGCCCTATCATAAGTATAAGCCTACCATGGAAATACTGGGCCTTTTTCACATAAATATCAAGCACTTATCATAAGGTGCTACACGTATGAATAATTTATAACTTCATAGGGTGTTTTAAAATAAATACTAAGCGAAATAATAAAAAAGGACATTTACACAATGTTGTCTGTTATAAGATATGGGAAATAACTTCCCTCATTCCTGACTGCAAGGAGCGTAATGACGGAAACCAGGTACCACACTTGCTGGGCCTGCTTATGGCGACTAATTGGTGAAATCAAAAGTTCCGGTGCGTCTCTTCTCAGCTGTTGGGGCTACACATCTCAAGTATACAGTACATACTTGTAAACACACAAGCCCTATCATAGGGTAACAATTGCAGATAAAGTTCATGGATTTAACTTCTTTTTCTTAAAATAACTTCATTATAATTAAACTGAAAATGCTTATAACGTCTTAGACCTCGTCATGTTACTTGTCTGCTTCCCATACATGAATAAGGAATGACTTTGGTTGTGATGTTACTTTACTCTCAGAAAATCCCACTCTCTTGTCTCTTCCTCTAACTATATTTTCTTCTGACATATACAAAATATAAATAAATAACCTTCAAAGTTTCACCATAAAACATTTAATAATTCTCGATGATATTCATTTCCAATAAAAGTTGTGTGGGTTCCTGCCCTTTCACAAGTTTTAATATTCATGTGACTATCACAAGCTGCCCAGTCTAACAGCTACCGGCACAGAGGGACTAGCCTTAATGTTGACGCTGGTTATAACCATTATACATATATTTTAAATATTCACAGGATTTTCTCTCTCTCATTTTGTAGGCACATTCTTATCGTGTCTTCGGGGTGCATCTTCTCTTCACATGGGGTATTTCTTAACTGCTTTGACGTAGATACTTTAACAATAACAAATAATCTATTACTGATTGTCGATATTAGCCATTAACATTTTAAAATAATAAATGTGGCTGAAATGACCCTTTCCACAATACTAATGAAAAAGAAATCTCTTCACACTTTTGTTTTATCTTTCTTATCTTTCCTTAGATTGATACCTGACTTGTATAATACGGTGTGTACCTTCCAACCTTGAGAAAAAAATGCCGCAGGCTATTTGTTGGATGCTGGGGATCGTTCACCAATCATTCCTAGAGTTTCTAAATTCTTCTCTTTTTTTTTTTTTAGTTTTAAGTGTTTTAATTGTGTAGCCGGCTTTAGATATCAACTGTAATCCACATTGTTGTCTTTCCAGGCCGCCACCTATG
This sequence comes from Timema cristinae, assembly GCA_039000515.1. Lineage (NCBI taxonomy): Eukaryota > Metazoa > Arthropoda > Insecta > Phasmatodea > Timematidae > Timema > Timema cristinae. The sequence continues at coordinate 2,795,379 of JBCFYV010009882.1, read as the reverse complement.
CAGTGCTGGCAACTTGTAGAGCCATGTATCTCATTTCCCCGGAGAGGCGGCTCACGAAAGGGTTGACCAGTCCTTAATGTTAACATTTAATTTGCTTTTAAAATAATTGAATGTTTTACTAATACAAGTCTTTAATCATCTTTTTAAGATATTGATATAAATATTGTCTTCCCATGTTCAAATTTGAAGTCAAGTGATGATACTATTTAATTATTTGTACAAAAGTTGGCTACTTCTGTTTTTCTGACTGACAAACACATCGATGACTCAGTTGTTGAAGTTTGGAAATTCAATATTTACATCCTTAAGTATAGAACAAACAGCCAGCGAATTTAACCAATCTTGTCCTATGGTGCTCTTGAATCTAATAGACAACTCAGAGATAATCCTTCAACTTCTGACATAAGCTCGGGACACGTCGGATTTCCTGACATCTCCATTTCTTCCTTTTCATTTAGTAATTCTTCCCTAAGATCTACACCAAGGGTGTTAACTTTTTCTTGACATACTAAAAATGCTCCCAGAGTGTGTGGAACCTGCGACCGGTCTGGGCTGCCTACATCGCAGGTCAACAGTTTCCCTCTTTGACAATTACATTTACATCAACTGGTTGAGGATGATGACTAGAACCACGGGATGCTTGCCCTTGATGAACTGGACCTATGTTAGCTGGTACCCTATGTTGAGGGTTCGTCTGGGACGGTTGAAATGGGGTATGGGAGTTACTCCTAGACCTAAAGTCCCTGTCGTTGTCCCCATAAGGGTGGTTTCTAGGTTGGGGAAAAGGTCCGTTGACTGACCTCTTGTCTCTTACCTCAAGGTTATGATGGGGGTTTTCCCGACCTCTACCAGGATAGTGGTGCTCTGACTGGGCACCCCAAACTAAACTACGGCCTGAATGGTCCCGAGGAGGTCTATCTCTCCTCCACGCTTCCTGTGGACGTGCTCCCAGTTGAAACTGTGGAGTAGGTCCTATCCGCTGTTCCACGTTCGGCCTCCTATGAAACGGGGAACTGAACTGTCCTACTTTGTCCCTACGCCTATCCTGTTCCAAGGCGTCCAAGCGCTGCAGTCCGGCCCTAAACTCCTCCAGAGTGTTGTAGGTAATCCCTACCAACATCTCGCGGTACCGTATGGGTAGTTGATGCGTGACCATATATATCAACTCAGAGTCACTGATGTTCGACTCTAAATTCCTACTTTTACTATACATGTCGGCAAGGTAACCCTCCAGAGTACCTCCGTTCTCATGGTACCTCGACGCATGTAATTTAGCCCTCATTTGGCCCTGGATCTCCACACTCCAAAACATTGCTAGGAATCGGGTTCGAAACTCCTCCCAGCCTGTGATGCTTTCGCGCACTACCGACCACCAAGGCAAATCGTCACCAGTGAGGGAACTGCCCCCTAACCTTATTTTTTCCTTATCATTTAGTCGACGCCCTTCAAAAAGTTCCTCCAGAGTGTTGAGGTGGCTAACGGGATCCTGCCCACTCCTACGATTGAATTTAGGGAGTCTATCCCCAAGAGCCCGGTCTCCTAAAAGGGTACACAAAGATGAAGAAAATGGGCTTAAGTCGCCCAGCCCTCCTAACCTGACCTGGTCTGACAATCCCTCAAGCTGGTTCTTTACCATTTTTACCTCCTCGGCTGTATCAGTCAACCTCTGATCCAACACCACCTGGGTTTTGGCTAAATCCCGGTTCTTGTCCTTCAGTGAGCCAACAGTAGAGTTCAGAATCCCCAGTGTATTTGTCTGACTCTCGTTTCCTGTGCGCACCTCTAGGCTTAGTCTATTCAATCCTTCCTCTAGCTGTGCGACCTGCTGTTCTTGCTTCTGTGCCGTCAACCTTTGGTTTGACTCCAAGGTCAGGCTAAGCTCATCCCTTGACTCCAGGATCTCTTTCTTAACACTGGCCAGCTCCTGCCTGAACCGCTCTTCAGTGGCCTCAACTCTAACCTCAAAGTCGGCCCTGGTCTTGCCTATTGCCGCTGAAAACTCTTCCCTCATACTGACCGTTAATGAACCGATGTGACGCATAATCTCACTGCGGGTTTCCTCCTGAGTAGAAACGAGCTTTCTCTCGAGGACTAACTGCCCTTCCCTCATCTCCATTAACAACTGTTGGATACCCGCCATAAGGTCCAACGAAGGGGTACTATGGGGAACTTCCATAGGGAAAGGAGGGATTTTGTCCCCGTCTGGTGACGGACCATCAAAATAAGTTTGGGATGAGTCGTCGCTCAAATCCTCAACCACTACTTGGTCCCTAACTACCTTTTCCTGCTGTGGTGTCGTGGTAGCAGCATCATCCTCCAACCCTACATCAATTGATTGTCCATCCATTATTGTGGGTAAAACCTCAGCCTCATACCTAATGTTTTACTTAGACTGTCCTCTGTCCCTACTTCTAAGAAAATACCCTTCCTGGCTCATAACCTAAACCACATTTGAAAATACTAGGTTGCTCTATTCTAACCTTATCGAAAAGCCCCGCGTTAAGGCGCCACTGTGAAAAAAATAAATAAAAAAAAATATTAGTTATTTTAATTAAATATATATTTCTCCTACTGTTGAATGTAAAAAAAAAAATAGTTCAATTTCATCTAGCTCAGTTGCTCGAGGAAACTTAATCTCGGGACCTCTGGGTTTAGATAGGCACTTATACTTAACCTGCCTGCGGAGCTCCGGTAAATCACATATCTAGGTTAACATATTTATATAACATTTGTTTTGTTGTCAAAGCTATAATTATTATATCACAATCTTAATCCAATTTAAATCATTCGATAACAAAATAAAAATAAAACCTTTTTCCTTACATTTTCAAAGGCAAAATAAAACCAACATATATACCTAAGTCCAACCACGTACAAAATTATGGCACAGAAAGTTTATTATTTACCCTTAACACAATTAGACTTCTTTGAGTCAAACAAAATAGCCACACTGCTCACAGCCACCTATTATTTATCTTTTTTTTATTAAAACCATCCTCAGTCCCGCAATAATATAAAAAAATTGAAACTTCTCACCCTAGACCATCTGTAGTCGAGAACTCGATCATATGTACATATCTCTTTATGTTTACTGAAGGATATGCATGTCCTCACAAACTCTTCAAGTAGTAATCAAGATGCTGTTGTACATCCTTTCATAATCTTAAACTGGTAATAAGTAGTGGAACAAGTCCTTTTTCCTTCTTTTCTAATGATTGTAAAGTTTTTACATCCTGGCATTAATATCACTTCTTTTCAACCCCACGCCAATAACAAAACAAAAGAACCTTTCCAATACACGCCAAAGAGGTGATACCATTTAGAAGTAGTAATATTGTTGGAATAGTGACGTATGGATGATTGTAAATAGGGATTATAACTAAAAGGGATGGTTTTCTTTGTCACATGATACATGTTTAAGAAATTTCGTATAATGTATATTGTAATAAAAGAAAAAGATAAAACTGTTAGGTATTAGCTGCCATTCTTTTATAGCCGAAAACACCTTTCAATATCATTCAAATATTTGGTTAACTTTTATTCACTTTTGTAAAGTTTTGATATACAGTTTTTTTGTATCTGATGTTCAGAAAGTTCAAATTTATAGCATTTAGGCCTAATGTTTGAACAGTATAATGTGTAGTGATTTTGATTGAAATCAACCAATAAGTTCAAACACTAAAATTGTTGAACCAGGCGATAATGATGACAGTCTAGAAATCTTTATTAAAACTGTTAAATGAAATCGTAAACACGTTGAATTTTGCTTAGGGGTTTCATTGGCCGGGGCAATAAATTATTTTGACTGATATCTGGGCTAAAATCCAGTTTTTAAGTGGATTAGTTCATCTGCCCCGATGTTAAATACTTGGTACATTAACCTAATTAACCCTGTTGACATTTGAACAAGTCGCGTAGTGGCCGAATGCTCTAACGCGCTACACTTGAAGTAGACTAGACTGCCGATGACGTGAAGATCAAGGTTCAAATCTCGCTTTCATGTACTAAGTATTTTTTTCCAAAAAAGGTTTAACACTCCCTACACGAAAATTATTGTTAACTTCTATAGATATAACCTTCCGCATCTATAAAAGAATTTGCGTAATTATCACGTTAGCTTATAAACTGAACGGGTAATAAAACGTGGTGATCAAAAAATTGTATGATTAATAATTTAGAAACTTCACGAAGAAATAAATTTGTGTTCTAAAGAAATTTAGTTTTTTCATTTTATTTATTTGAGGTATTTAACGTGCACACTCTAAACCAACTGATTATATCAGCACAATACTTATAAATTAAGTTAAATCTAGAAAAAAGCATACACAACATCACGCCTCCTGCCACTAATTTATCACTCTAAAAGGAGAAACCCACATTTCACCAATGATAAATTTTTCTGCCATACTAAGATTTGAACTCGGGATCATTAGCTCAGCAAACACTCTACCAGCTGAGTTAAGGTATCGGATATTATAAAATTGGAATTGAATGTATGATACAATAAGAGTGTTTCCTTCGTACTTCAGGCCAATGCTGGCTGACACCTTTAATAACTAAAACTTAACCTCTTTTTCATTTTACCCTAGACCCACCTCAGTGTCGTAATTAGCTGACGCGTTGGTTTCCATGTTGAACTTGACTGTCAACCACTGGGTTCGAGGTTCGAATCTAGGTCGAGTGAACTAGGGGTGGTTTTTACCTAAATGGGTTTCCACTCTCAGTATATGCAAATTCGGGTTCACTTCCTCTAAATTCAACTATACCATTTCCTAAACCATTAGCATAATTGTTACTTAAGCGTGTAAACCAATCGGGTCGTAGTAATACGTGATGCTAAATAAAAAAAACTTAATTTTGGTTGAATGGTAGGTTGATGTATAAATAGAGGAAGTTTTTTAACTGAGGAAATAATATTTTAATAATCCATTTTTATTCAAATAATTTTCTTTCATAATTAGAACCATAACTTTCGAAACATACATTATTGTTCCAAGCAAAATTTCAAATGTAATTTAAGCGATTTTTTTTAATTGCAGACGTTAAACATTACAACAGGCTTAAATATTTAAAATGTATACACATAGACACACACACCATAAGAGATGTATTTATCTGGTGAGTTCAAAGAATTTTATTATTTAAATTATGTTCCCAATCTCGGATGATAATAAATACAATGTCATTAACATATTATAGTTATTATTATTAGCACCGCGTCTTACTACCCATTCGGGTTATACGCACTTACGCTAATGTGTAATGGTAGGGTGATTGTGAGATGAAATGAAGGACCTACAGTTTAACGTGGAATCCGAACCACGGTGGAGGCCTGGCATTCCCCACATTCACAAGATGTCTTGTCAGAGGTGAAGGAAGGGTTTGGTAATCAGATAGATCTTTGCTGGGACCTAGGATTGAACCCCGGCCGCCAGCATAGAAGTCTGACACCTTATCCCTAGACCACCAGGTCACCTACTATATTATAGTTGATATTAATCGTGTTTTTTCTTTGGAGAGAGAGAAGTACAAACTTAATAGTTAAAAAAATTAAATTGCTAGGAAAGGAATATCTCAGTGTGTAGAACCAATATTACAAAGGTCTAGTGTCATTTTACAAACACTTTTAAGATGTATTAGTCAAAATTACACAAACAATTTTTAGAGAACCATGTATTTTATATGAATTTGAAATGTTGGCGTGATCAAGTTATTTAAAGTAGATTCAATTTTTCATTTCCCTTTTGAGGGGTAGTGCTGGAAATGGAGTGGTTTCTAACACTTACCTGAATGCTAAAATGTCTGATTGGTATGAGATTTCATAGAAATTAATTATTATTATTTAGGCATTAAGACAAGCATATTATTTAAATAATTGTGTATATTTTTATAATTATGTTGTTTTGTTTATACACATAAAATGACAAAGTCTCTAATTTATTTAAAATTAGTTATTTACATTGCTATGTACTGTACCCTATACAATTTCCAATATTACGGTACATCTAAATCTTCTATGAATAATTGTGCACATGTAGATTACATATTGTACAAAGAGGTAAATAAATGATTGTGATACAAAATACATAGATTTATCTCCATATACATTTATTATATAATATAAACTACTTCAAAAACATGTACTTCACTAGGATTATGTAGTAGGATTATATTTAGTGTAACTATTACTGTTTAAATATTCACAATAATAATTAGTGTTTTTTATGAATGAACCAAATTAAAAGTTATATGTTATACTATTATTGATGATAATAAATAAAATATGCACATTCAAGATTCATTTAATTGAAATGTACATTAATTTCAATAAACTTTTATTCGTATTTCATATATTTACATTTATATTAGCATTTACATCATAATGTATTAATCCAAAATTGGTAAAATATATGTATTATTCAATTATATTTATTTCAATATAGCCTACATGAATGTTTTATAAATATATATTTTAAATTATATTAATAAATAAAATATTTTATTTATTCTTCACTCTTCAGTAAACTAGTTTAGTATTTATTGTTTTAAAGATTGTAATCATAGCTATGTTTAGTTTCTGTCCTATTTGAATCCACCTTATGAATTATGGTCATTCGACAATTGGAACTACTAAGATTTTTTGAATCTATAATATTTTGACAGTGAACCTAACATAAGGTTAGAGAGTCAATCTTGTAAAATATAGCAAGTAGCAATGTCTCAGTCCATTCCAGCAAAACCAATCAGGTAAGGAATCCAGCGTCTGCCTTGCCTGGGTGTGTTATTAGTTGGGATTATCTGACGCTGCCTCGGCCTGGAAAATTATGTTCTGGTAGTTGATGTTGTCTCTAAAATCGATACAGCCAAAACAAAAAATTTAATGAATTAGACATTTAAAATGTTTTTTCACTGATTAATTTAGACACATTAATCAAATAAACGAGTGGAATAAGGCTAGAAAAAATAAGTTTATTATAAATAACGACATTGTATGCCATAAATGAGATAAAATCAAATGGTCGCGGTATAATAAGAACAGTATTTATACATGATTAAAAAATATATAATTTTACCGCCTTAAGCTGATTATGCATTAAAAATATTTTTCTTTAACATATTATAAGCATTTGATTTCGTACACCATACATAAATGTCTGGTTGTAATAACTTTTAACATATTATAAGCATTTCATTTTGTACACCTTATAGTATATAAATGTCTGGTTGTAATAATTTTTAACCCCAAACATTAGCTATGTTTCATTAACAATGGTACAAGAATAGCATCAATTAGCAAATTTTAGTCCTTATAGCTCGTGAACTTTAATGATTTGAAATCATTGGATCACTATCTATTTATATCTTATAATTCATGCATTTGTTAAAATGGTGTAATAAAATTTTTATTTTCGAATGATCTTAATATCATGAAAGAAATGTTGTAAAGGACTATATTTCATAGAATTTAATCTGATAAATATATATAGTATTCAATATGTGTAATTAAGTGCACAATGTTTTGTAGTCTTAAAGATAAATATTAATTTTATTTGAATAAATATATTAAAACTTTTCATAAAAATTAACCTTTTATTTCATGTTGAGTAAAATTGTATGTTTTTAAAAATGTTACATCAAATAAATGTGTCCATATATATAAGGAATATTTCAATCTATTTAATCAGAGTAATTTTAATGGAGTACCTAATTTGATTAGAGGCTGTTTTTAATATTCCAAATATAAAAGAGTAAAGCTTCAAATTTTTAAATTATATCTATATAATAAAAATAATGTATTCAACTTGAAGAATTATGTTTACTTAATCTAATATAGAAATAGAAACCAAATACTTAATTATGAGATAGAGTATGATATATATTTTACTTTAATAAAAATACTAAATTATATAACGCTGCTTTAGTTTATGAAATTCCTGATTCAGTTATTTAAGAATTTATAAAAATAAAATGTTGTCATGGTCATATTAGTGCAATTATTTTATAGGAAGGGAATATTGTGTTTAAGATCTATTTGCCAAGGTAAATGGATTTATTTGAGAACAAAAAGTTTAATCCTTCAATTTATAAATTTCTATATAGGCTATAAGGTACAGTATATGTTTGAAAAAAAAAACATTTAGTATGATGCTAACCAAAATAACGGGTAGAGAACATTTTAGTTTTTGCATTTTATTAAAATTAAGTAATATACAAAGAAATGTATCATGAATATATGTTTATATTATAGAATTATTATAAACTTTACAAATAATAATAATAAATAAATTACATTTAATTAAATTTGTCGTGTCTTTAAAAGTATTTCTAAGGCATTAATGTGGCTCCATAAATATTTATAATTTTAATTTAGCTCTCTTTTAAAGAAGTAAAAATAATATTATGACCAATTAGCAGTGGCGGTTTGATATGAAAACTAGGTAAATCACAAAATCATACCTGTAATGAGACATATTGTGAAATTATTACATATTTAGTTTTATTAGGTCAAAAACTATTAGCTAGCGTTAAACTAAAGATATAGCATGCTGTACATGCTGTATATAGTAGATATAACGGATAATTTTTTCTAGCACCACGTGGGAATATCTTTAGGCTTTACGCATATTTACTAATTACGCGGTTCAGTTAGGAACGATGAAGGTTTAATTTAGAGGAAGTGTACCCGCATTTGCTTGGAGGAAGAGTGAAAAACCATTTTGGATAACCACCCTTAGTTCACCCGACCTGGACTCAAACCCGAATCTACTTTCATCGGCAGTCTTGTCTAACAGAAAATTGACTCCTTAGAACATAGGCCGCCAAACAGATAACATTTAATTAAATCAACATAGTACGTATGTACGTCCACGCACGCACACACACACAGACACACATAGAAACAGTTGGAGAGAGGAATGGATCCCAACAACCCGTTGCTTGGTCAATGAAGCAAGAGATATACTACCCAATCAATCATTGATCGACCACACATGGCCAACGACAAAACCAACGACCAACATTGTGGATGTTCCAGCCTTTAACTCCTGTATTTGCCCATACATTCAGGAAAAACTGGTATCACACCAATTACCTCGAAAAAAACTTATGAAATACCACCAGTGACTCATAATAAAATACTATCTTGCGACAATGCGATATGTTCGATCTCGTTCTCCACTCCAGAACGGAGACGCGGCAGTAGGCCTAAAGTCAGTTGGCCTAAAAGTCATTTGGCCTAAAAGTCATTTGGCCTAAAAGTCATTTGGCCTAAAAGTCAGATGGCCTAAAAGTCATTTGGCCTAAAATTCAGTTGGCCTAAAAGTTATTTGGCCTAAAGTCATTTGGCCTATAAGTCATTTGGCCTAAAAGTCATTTGGCCTAAAAGTCATTTGGCCTAAAGTCATTTGGCCTAAAGTCATTTGGCCTAAAAGTCATTTGGCCTAAAATATAATGTTAAAACCCTCGGGTATCTCCGTAAAATAAGCACTGTTAGTTTTTTAATCTGATTATAGATAGCACAAGTGATGGTAGATGGTGTTAAGATATTTCTAAAAACATAGACTTTATTTAAACACAGACTTACTCTATTTAATTACTCTATGGCATTAAAAACTCGAAAGCTCATTGCTGCACTCACGAAAGTACGCCACCTATCCCTATCTTGAGCTGGTTCTATCCAATCTATCTCATTACATCCTATGTTTCTCAGGTCTATCCAAATGTTATCCTCCATCTGCGTCAAGGTCTTCCTAGTGAGTGTTCTTTTTCTATTGGGTTAGCCATTCAATACCTTGAACGCGGTTCTAAATACTCCCATTCGCGCTGCATGACCTGCCCACCATAACCTGCAAGATTTTATTACCCTATCAATGTCTGGTGATGAGTACAGGGTTTGCAGTTCATCATTATGTAGCATCCTCCACTCCTTACTATCTTCATTTATTTTTGGATCAAATATATTCCTAAGCACCGTGTTTTCGAACACCTTAAATTAATTTTTGGCATGTAAGAAAAGAGACCACGTTTCACACTCATAGAGAACAACCGATAAAATTATGGTTCTGTATATTCAAAGTTTTACATTTCTTGACAGCAGGTGAGACAACCTATATTTATGTGAGCAAGTATGTGAGTATCCATGGATGTTTTATAAGGCCTAAAGGGGTCTGCGAGCAAAAACATTTAGGAATTACTGCACTAAAGCAATGTTAACTCACATATATGCAAAGAAAAAAATTGAGCTATCCTAAAGTTTAACTAACAATGACGAATGAAACAAGTTTCGCATACCTACACCAATGTCATAATTCCCTTAGTTTGCCGTGTCTATATTCTATTCTATACTACTTATCAAACAAAGTGTCGGTCTGTAGTTAGAAACTCTGTGGGTATGTATGAAAGGAGCACAACAAGCGTTGATTCATAGAATCAACACTCTCTACATCGCCCTGGAACAGGGATGGCCGACCACCCTAGCATATAGAGGAGGAGTTGCAGGGGACCTGGTCATCTTCAACTCCCGCCACCGCAGATCCAATACTACAAGGAGCAGCCCGGCTACCAGCAGTCACTCAGGGGACGCGGTGGCGGAAATACCGGACGCAGGAAGTAAAGAAGAAATGGGTACACAGATATCTGAGAATACTGGTGCCTTATATGTTATTGTAAGCCATGTACTACCTTTTGTTTAGTGAAGTTAGCCTAGGGTAGGCCCTCTTGTCATTGGTGGCTCTCCTCCCCGACCATCCCCTTTGTTTTCTGTGTTTAAAAATATACTTTAAATCAATCTTAAATGCACGTGGATTGTGAATGCGGAAAACTCGTTTTCGTGAAATAGAAATATTTGTGTGGTTGGGGGCCTCGAGAAGTGAGACCCTGGGTAAAACTGCCCTATTTGCCCCCCATCAGTCAGTGCTTAACACAGCCATACTCTCTCAGCGGCCAAATCCGTCATTTAGAGGAAAATGTATGCGTTGTGCTCTGGACTTAATAATAATAGTAATATTATTATTATTATTATTATTATTATTATTATTATTATTATTATAACCAGAGCGGTTAGTAATACGTGGTGCTAAATAATTACAATTCCACTAAGCTATGCTATAGGGACCAGCACGATATTTTAGGGCATTCCTTCCATCCCTCGATCCCAAGACAGTTGTAGATAGTCAGTATGTTTGTGTGGACTTCTGAGTAAATCCACGCCCATGTGCATTTTAATTAGTTGGGACGCGCGGCTTGTTCCTTTGTGACTAGTGATGTGGGCTAAAGATTACTACAAGTGCTTTCCAATTAGTGTAGCGCAGGTGCTCCGAAAATGGGGGCGCACTTCCAGGAAATAATTTTAAAAATAAGTCAATAATTGAAAATATTTTTTATTATATTACGATCCCTTTTCCAAAGCCTTGATTAGTGATGTGTCTAACCATTTTTTTATATCTAGATAGTATTTATTAATGAATCGCATCTATAATGATTAGTTGAATCAATATTATAACTGTGATCAATAAAAAATTAAACATGTATATAATTTTTTTTATTGAATATATATCCAAAATTAAAAACAAGTAGACAACGTTTGAATTTCGTCAACAATGAGGTAACCTCTAAACACGAACTAAAATGGAATGAAATAGTTATAAAAACCCACTCACATATACGAAGACAATATAGAAAATTATTTAAAATTATTGTCTCGTTTGAATAGTCGACGAACATTTTACTGAAAATACTATAAGTAGAAATAGTTGTTATTGGAACCAAGATGTAGGACTTATTAGAAGCAAGTGAACCCTAGTGGGAAGTAGCGCTTGTAAGTATTTTCGTGTAGAGACGCGGGTTCAGACCAGGGGCAGGTCTACATGAACACTTCACATGTGCTTCGAGTCTTTCTAGTTTCTTGAATAGTTATGTATAAATTCATCTAGTATGAAGAGTATTGCGCCTTATACCGAACGGCCAACACTGTGGTTCATCCAAAAGAAGATTATGGTATAGTAAATTGTTGCTTTACATAAAATATATTTTCAAATATTCAACAGTCTCAGCACTTGCAACAAAATCCAGCCTATTGATTCACCCTGCTGTAACGTTGTCTATTACAACATTGTTTATTTAAAACGTTGTCAATAGTCTCTGACTCTCGTTTTACTTAACGTTGTCCCCGACTGGCTACAATGTTGTTTTTCACCCGATTAAATCAAGCGTCAAGTTTGAATCGTTTGACAAAGTCCTGATAACCAACCGCTTGCGCTATGCAAGAGTCATGCAGACCCCGTCACGAGGTGCATTAACTTGGAAAACCACTTTCAAATTTTGAATTTTTGTCTATGTCAACAGTTTGTTTTAGTTTTATACCGTTTTCTACCACAAATAAAAAGTTTTATACTCCCACCATTTTGAGTAATTAGCATATCAAAATTGGCACTCCAAATTAAAATGTAATTCGATCTTTATGATTTTGAACTTTTTTCAATACAAACTTTTTGTAATAATTCTGTACCGCTTTGTAACATAAATTTGGTTTGCGTATGATATCTCGCCAGATTAATCGAGATTTATAAAGTATAATGTAATTAATATACTACCTCAAAGGCGGATCCAAATCATTTTCATAGGGAGGAATGGGGGTGTCATACTTATAAATTACATAGTTACTTGCAATGCTAGAGTTCTGTTTAAAGCCATTTAATAGTTTCTCATTCATATTTGAGCTTATGTATTTTTTAAACAGTGGCTCTCCTCTTATATTTTTTAAAATCAGTTAGTTTATATTATAAGATATTTAGAGTCGCCCCTCTTCAACAATTTTTTGTAAAATCGATCAAACTAGAAGCTATGAGTAGTCTTCGCCTTGATTTTAAATAAATACATTCTTTTAAGTCCTAAGCCATATAACAAAGTGTTTCTCACCTAGAAATATTTCAAATTTGGATGCACCTCTAAGCTATTTGGAGTGATTCTCACTTTAATTTTTTATTCTAATTTAGTGACCACGCTGTTGTGATAATTACCCAAAATGGATGGGGGTAAAAAACTTTTTATTTTTGTTAAAAAAACTACTGCAAATTGTTTGCATAGAAAAACTCCTGAATTCAAAAGTATTACCCCAGAATTAACTTTGAGTGATCACTTTGATATTCTAACTACTCAAAATTGGTGGGGATGTAATACATTTTGTCTGTGGTACAAAACAAGTGCAAAACATTGGCATCAAAAAAAGCTCAAAATTCTAAAGATGTAAACACCTATTAATTTGTAATGGCCATTTTGATATGCTTAATAGGATTACTCAAAATGGGTGGGGTACAAAACTTTTTGTTTGTGGTACTAAACGGTACAAAACAATTATAAAACATTGGCATTGACAAAAGCTCAAAATTCTAAAGTGGTACTCCTGCAGTAACTTAGATTGAGTACATTGATATGCTAACTACTCAAAATAGGGGATTGGGGGTAGGGTACCAAACTTATTGTTTTTGGCACAAAACGGTACAAAACTGTGTCACCGAAAAAAATTCAAAATTTGCAAGTGGACCTCCCCGTAATGCACCCTTCTCCTCCCTCTCCAACAGCCTTTCTAAGTCATTGTTGAACAGAGCTGTCCGATGCTCCCCAAGACCGGGCGGTGTAAGTCGAGTTACCCACATCGTAAGAAAATTGGGGTATATACCAGTTTGCTAGTAATGGGAAGGTTGGGCTTCGAATACCGGATGGGTGGGAGGCCCACAAAAGTGTTTTAAGAGTTTTCCACTCTACCGCTATGTGCTATTGAAAGACGCTTATTGTATCACAACAATACGGCGATAGCAACAAAGAAAGCATTTATGACCGAGGTTTTCATGTCGCCAATGTTAGATTACTCCACCGTACTGGATCAACGAAAGAATTACAAATATTAAACATTACAAAGCAAATTTAAGTGCTTTTACAATCGTAAACAAATACAAATGGTAGTTAGTATGTTTATTATAAATAAGTTGTTTTTTTTAACTTTATTAAGTATATTCTCTTTCTACCATATATGGGGAGGGTGATTGGGGTGCTTTAGTTTTAATCACTACGGTACATAAAAAGTTAAAACCATAAATTGAAACCTTAGTTATTCATACTCTTCTACTGGTTAACTGGAGTGCGTGTTAATGTGAAAAGATACTAGCGCTCTCTAGCTTCTTACCTGATCACAGGAACTAAAGTGCAGCGAGACCTGTATTCTTTAGAGCAGTGGTTCTCAAACATTTTACTCTGTGGCATCCTTTACATCCTAGTGAGGAAGTTGCGCCACGACCCCTCTACCCTCCACTCCCCTTCCAGTGTTGTATGACTTAAATACAAACATTTTGTAGGTTTATTGTAACTATGTATACCTATGCATATTGTTACATTTTGTTAGAAAATTAGTCTAGTAAAAATTAAAAATCATTCGAATTATAACAGTTTTATATAAATAAATTTTACATCTTGCGCCCCCCTTTAGCAATTATCGCGCTCGTCCTTGGAGGTTGCTCAGCACACGTTGATAACCACTGCTTTAGACCTTGGTAAATAGTTACACCAAAGAAGACTCATGTATTTAGAAACGATATTATATACTATTTAACTAAATAGGACACATGCTGCCCTCTATTAACATCACAATATATCATAGCGAATGTTTCCGAACAAAACTTAGATATCGAACATTTATTTAAAGTCATTTGGCCTAAAAGTCAGTTGGCCTAAAGTCATTTGGCCTAAAATGTATTTCGAATACAAAAATTGTTTTAAATAAGCTCGACAAAAGTCATTTGGCCTAAAAGTCAGTTGGCCTAAATGTCATTTGGCCTAAAGTCAGTTAGCCTAAAGTCATTTGGCCTAAAATCATTTGGCCTAAACTTTAGGCCAAATGACTTTTAGGCCAAATGACTTTTAGGCCAAATGACTTTTAGGCCAAATGACTTTTAGGCTAAATGACTTTTAGGCCAAATGACGGGTACTCAGTTTTTTTTGGTATAGCCCCCTTCCCTCGAACAGTTTTTTTCAGAGCTGTCTGGAAACATAAATATCTTCCTTATTATAAATGATGTTTTTGCTCCGAATGAAACATACATACCCCTCTTATCATAAAAAACCTTTTTTACTCAGAACATGGCCTTAAATGGATACTCTTTTATTTCTATGTAATATGATCAAGGACTTAAATAAATAATACAACTTTTTTATTTATCGAGTATATTCTTAAGATTATGATGATACATACATACACATATACATATAAATTCTCTTTCTCTCGGAAAAAAATATAGTCTTTCACTCGATGCATACAAACAATCTCTTTCTCTAAAGTACTACATATAGTTTTTTCAGTCTTGTCTAAACATGTACATACGTCATAGAACGCGCACTCGCGAACGCTTCACCACTTGAACAGTTCGTACTCGCCTTCACCTAGATACATATATCAGTCCTCTCTGTGAAGCGTTAAAGCGAATCATGTACCGCGCACCAAAGTTTTTGCCCGGAAGATGCACTCTGCCTACATAGTCTAGCGTTATGATGTTGGGCTCGTCTTCATCCTCACTGACCTCTTCATCCCCTTCCAGACGACGGACGTGTACGTTCGATACTTTTCAAGTTCGGAGATGCACTTGACCCAATCGAGTTCCTCACGCTCGATTCGATCCAACTCGACGCACAAAGCGTTTTCCTCCTCCTCGTCCTCGGGGCAAGCTGTAAAACCGGGTTCGATGGACTGACCCGATTCCCGCATTTCAGGATTCTCCTGGAGAATTTGCGACTCGTCCCCGGGGGAAGCTGTAGAACAGCGTTCGATGAACTGACCCGATTCCTGGAGAATTCGCGGCTCGGCCCCTTCCTTGAGATTATAGACCGGGCAAGCGGTAGAACAGCGTTCGACAGACTGACTCGAATCCCACATTCCGGGATTATGGCATCCGAGCCAGTGCACTGAAGAATCGCAGCACTCGCTGTAACCTTTGTCGGCCCGCGCGATGTAGTATTCTAAACCGCCGTTCGAGATCTTAATATCGCTCATGTCCTCCAGACGGTAACCCAACTGCCTAAACATGTCGAATGAGATACGTTCCCCTACCTCGCAACCGCTTTATACGCTCAGGATGGAGGGGGACACTCCCTCCCCTCCTTCTACACTATATCCTTCGCTTCGATCCACGAATTGTGAAACGAGTCGAACCCCAACCATTTGACGTATACTCTATTTCCCGAACGTCTGACTATCTTATCTACAAGGTAAACATCCGGATACGAAGTCTTTCTAAGCTCCTTACCGTAGAAACCTCCCGTGATAGGATTACCTTTCATATCTTCGAGTAGGAAGTTCCTGGGATTAGTCTCGACGACGTTACGTATTTTAAACAGTTCGGTAGACCAGTTCGCGGTATAACCCTTTTCGAAAACGTCCTTATACTTGCTGATACGAACTATATCACCCACTTTAAAAATGTTCGGTGTGGAATCTAAGATCTTGAAACGTTTATAGACGGTATGTAAAAGTCTATCGCCCTTGACGTCTATAGGTCTCATCTTTATGGTCGAGTGTACCGTACGGTTGTATTCGTCCAGTAAGGAATCGATCATATCGATCCATCGATAGGATCTTTTAGCCGTGAACCTCCTCCACATCATGTTCTTGAGAGTACGATTAAATCGTTCCACGACGCTGGCCTTGACGTTGCTGTATGTAGAATAATGATTGATCCTCTTTCTCTTCATGAGCGTTTTGAATTCCACGTTGTAAAACTCTGTACCATTATACGTTTGGAGATGACGTACGGAGGTAAACCTTTGTCGGTCACATTGTCGAGGAGGAGAGCCATTGCGGCGCTGACATTCTTACCCGTTTTAGTCTTGACGGGTGCGGCCCAAGGCCTCTTGGAATACACATCGATGACGGTGAGAAGGTACTTGAAGCCCTTATTCGATCCTGAGTAGGGTATCATCTCCAACAGATCGGCTTGAAGGAACTCGTTCAAGCCTCGTTCGCTAACATGTCTTCGAGAAAATGGTCGTCTTGCAGGACGATGAAGTTCGCGCGCAATCTTCCACTTAACGCTGGACATTATTGTGATAAAATACCGAAGAGATGAACGTCTTTATACGATGATTCCGGCCTCGCGTAGTTCCTCAATGATAGAAAAGATCTCGTTCTCGTGAGCGGAATAACCGGCCTCGGTAGATGCGTGCAAGAGTCGTAATCGATCGACCAATTCGTTAGGATCGTCCCAATAGGTATGTCTCCATCTTGTATAAACCCTCACCCTCAAGCTCCTCCTCAAACATAGGTTTGATGATTAACGAATACTTTGATCCCGCTCGCATCTTGATACGAGCGTACGGATCGTTTCTCAACCGATGCGCGTTCGTTTCTTCGAGCATAGACTTGTATACTTTCAGATCGTCCATAGTATAATGGGCGGGTGCACTTCTGAAGAGAAATTCTAATAGTCCTTGAGTATACGGTATCGTCTTATTGTTAAGGAGTATTGTACCGTCTCTCCCGTTGAATACGATACGACTATCTCCGAACTTGCTAGAGTCACCTTCTTGACGGACTCCATAGGTCTTATATGAATGCGCGTGAGATGAATAAAGATAAGTATCCAATAGATGGTTGTTTTGCAATCTCTCAGGTGAGGCTTCCATCTCCTCAGGTTCGGGTTCGGCGAGCGCCTTCGCCATCTTGTTTAGAGGATCCGTGATAGGTTTGAACGTTTCATTCTGACTCATGTCGGGCATCACGTAGTTGCTTATACATTCGTTTAATAATCTTACTCGCTTTTATGATATCCTCCGTGACCTTCGTCGACATGATGTAAGGTGTGAATGTCTCTTACCGCGAAGAAACGGTTCATTATAACTAAACGTAAGTAAAACCTAAATCTACGTGTAAAATCTGGGACATCGTCGGGCGTTTTTCTATCATGAAAGATATAGTCATCTTTGGACACCTCGAAAGGTGGATCGTCAATTATTTTAAGATTCAATAAGCAAATAATATCTTTCAAGTTCATGACCATCGTTGAAACGATGCCCGCTCTCTTGAACTTATAACCACGTTCACCCGTTAGAGTCAATTCGAAATGTCTCGTATCTTTCCGCATAGGTTTCGAATCCAAGTAGATGTAGATGAAACTACGATTAACCATAGAGTCTACATAAGCCTTAGGCACCGCGTCTGAAGGTAATGAGGGCATACCTATGTTCCACAAAACTAGACCACCTGCATCGTAAAGCCGTTAGGTATCTGTCCCCTTTACGTATAGTATACCTCTCGCTTTCAAATCGTTGTAAATGGTTCGTTGTATCACGAAAGTTTCCTCTAGGCTTAGCAGCTTTGAACCTAAAGCGTCAAGCGTCGTTTGAATCTCGTCGAGACGATCTTGAGTCAGTTTCCGCACCTCCTCCATCCCATGACGTCTACTCTTCTCAAAGTCGGCGTATTTTATTAGATCGTTCTCCAAATCCTCGATCAACGATTCCATCTGTCCTTTGATGACATCCTTGGCGGTGTTGAGGGCGACTATCTGCTCGTTACTATGTTTCGCATACATTCTATCGACGTAATACTTGTTACAGACATCCTTAGATGCGATGGGCGTCTCCGCGTTGACGATCCTCTTCGATCTAGCGTCGTAATAGCCTTGAGAGTTTAGAGTCAGATTTCCTTCCGTCTCGACGAGAGATCTATATTTGTGAAGACTATGACCGAATTTAGATATGGACGACATGATGTCTTATCGCGTACTGAATATACGTTCTTGTCAATCGTGCAAGATAAAGGAATCGAACCCGTAGCGATATCGTCCTTTATCAATCTCATGATCTTTGCTCACCACCAGAAAATCGTACTTGTGTTTTTTCCAACACAGTGAGCACACCTCCTTAAATTTTTGGAATGCCATATCTGTGTTCACGTGATCGTCGTAGACGTGTCTCAGATTCGTATCGTCCATCCTGAATAGGATGAGAAGATTTGCGTTATCTCTCAACATCTGTTTCGGAATGCGCGAGTACGTCTGACAGAGTTAGAAACAGTCTATAGCCTTATGTCTATCCATACTGAAATAAGCCTGTATATTAAACTGTTAATCGCAAGAGACGTCGTCGAAAATGAATACAGAGTCGGGTTCGGCCTCGGACGGAGGGATAATTTCCGCGTTGTCGGAATACGGGAAATAGCCCATACTTTCGACGAGCGAGAGAACCTTTGATAAACGTTGATACTTGGGCTGGTAAAACGATTTAGAGTAAACGTACACGTTCTTGAAGCGTAGACCGTTAGGTTCCCCCAAAAGGCTGATCATGGCGTTGGTTTTACCGCAATTCGAAGTTCCGCAGATGATGAAGCGGATAGTATCAGGTAACAACGTACCATGTCTCTGAGGTAAAGCTCCACCCTCATCGTGATCGTTGTTGTGTACAGTTAAAGAATCTGTCTGTTTCTCGAGCCGCATGTTGACTACTTCATCTATATAATGCTCTCACCTATATAAATGCGAATCAGTACGTGTCATGAGACGAAGAAGAGAGGGAGGATTGTTGGATAAGATAATTAATAATCTACCGTTTGAAGCGCATATACCTGGATACCAGTACTGAAGACCGGGGACAAAGTTGGAAAAACGATTGAAACGAGGCGATCCCGGAATAAACGAGTTAGACCGGTACTGTAAAGAACACGATATCGCCTACTTTAAGTTGAAAGATCTTGCAGGACGTCGTACTGCAGATCGTGAACTTATCGAGAAATCGTGGAAAAGAATACTCGCACCTGACTCAAAGTTGGGTGAGAAAGCTGCCGCGTGGGCGGTCACCAACGCGATTAAAGCTAAAGTCAAGACGGGTTCAGGTCTAAAGAAGAGGAAGAAAACTCAACGTCGTCAATGGCGAGCTACTACTACTAGACGCCGTAAGAATAAGGGAGGAATTCTACCTATACTACCTTTGATTGCAGCGCTTGGAGCCGTCGCCGGAGGAGCCGCAGGAATAACGAAGGCGGTACAAAGTGCTAAGGCGAATACGAAACAATTGAACGAGGCTCAGAGTCATAATCGTACGCTCGAAGCTATCGCCATGGGGAAAGGCATGTATCTACGACCTTACCCGAAAAGAAAATGACTACCTAAACGTGCCCTACTGAAACGGGTCTGCGCAAGTACGCCGCTGAGTTTAAAATCCCCTTCTTTAGAGGAGTATTTGTGAGAGACGCTTTACCTAGCGGTCCTCCTTGGAAGATAGAGAACGCCATCATCAATATTGATGATGATAGCGGTAAGGGTACGCATTGGGTGGCGTATAAGAAAAACGGCGGACGGG
>JBCFYV010009882.1:2764809-2774942 GCA_039000515.1 Timema cristinae | reverse complement strand
AGGACAGAACGGCAAGTCAGAATGAGCATCGTGTACATCTTGTTGATATTCAAGATCTACCTGCAAGATATACCCCGTATCCGCATCGTCCTCTAATTTTAGCACATCCAAACGAGCAATTTCATCATCTTCAAGCCCCCTGAACCCTCCATAGGGTAACGAGCTCAACATACTAAATGAATAGAGTCCATTCACGTCTAGATAAACGAGGTAAGATTCTGGTTTAGAACGGTCAAATGAGTTCATATAACGATTATTCGCTACAGAGTGACGATTAGCTACGAAACATACCCCTCCCCGAATAGCCCCCTCAATGAATTGATGTATATCCACATCATCTATTAATTCAAGCCGTACCCGGGTTATTCTCAATAGAGCCTGGTACGCGAGACTGGGTG
This sequence comes from Timema cristinae, assembly GCA_039000515.1. Lineage (NCBI taxonomy): Eukaryota > Metazoa > Arthropoda > Insecta > Phasmatodea > Timematidae > Timema > Timema cristinae. The sequence continues at coordinate 2,774,544 of JBCFYV010009882.1, read as the reverse complement.
CTGTAAGAGACCATCCGGGATCGAGCCTATACGTTTTCATACAAAGATCACGAAAGTTCTCAAAGAAGTCAGCCAGTACCGTTACGTCTGTATACAGGTAGAGGTTCGAGTAGTCCCAAAGATTCTTACATTCAAATAGTCGCCAAACCTACAGGCATGATCATAGTCTTCCTGAGAGATATGACTATCCGTGAGCGCGTTGTAAAATTTATCTTTGCTCGGTAACTGAGTCTCGTTCAGTCGCTCAAATGAATCTATATAGTCATAGGGGAACACACATTTACGAGTGACTAGTTTGAAGCGTTCATCATCAGGATGACACTTACGAGTGATTTTAAGTTGCTCAGGTTAGAGGTAAGATACGCATTTCTCTAGGGAGGTACATAGAAAGATGAAACTATCAATAATTTTAATTATGATCCCTCGAAACCTGTGCCAAATATACTTCATGATTACTTTGAATCGTCCCATAGTCTCTCCAATAACTCTGACTTTTCTTGGATTGACAAGAACGCACTCTCCTGTGAACGGATCAGTTTCTCTAAGTTCAGCAAGTGATTCAAGAAGGAAAAAATTATCGTAGCAACGCGCGTTATGGATTACCACACTCAGATGACTAGGGTTCTTGTAATTAATATTACACCCCGCGTGACTGCTCCCACGATAAAGTCCAGTCAAGTGACAATGATCCATAACACGGATATCATCATTCGCGTAGGGTTTTTCGCATATATGACAATGAGTAGCCGTATTATGTACATCTCTTTGAGCAGGTGTTAGTGGCGTCATCGTAACGACAGTACTATAATAATCTAGTACGCGCTTTGATGTATCTACGAGAGCTTCAACAAATTGGTCTGTACAATCTTTTCCCGTGAAGTGTTGGTACTCTGAGAGATTATCATCAAAATTACATTTAGTGTACATACCTACAAAATACGCTACATGACTCTGTACATTCTCAGTATAAGAAAATTTCGTGTCAGGATCACACGTCTCTATCGGCACGAGTTTGCTCTCCAAGTCAGCGTATACGATAAATCCTGTTTTCTCCTGTTGTTTATACTGTGAGAACGCTAGGAATTTATTCTCTCCTTGAGGGAATGTACTCATTACCGCGCCAAATTTTGTACACGTTTCTTTATGTTTTGCAAGTTTATTTTCAGTCAGAAAAGAGGTCAGACAACGGTCACAAAATTACCTGCGTCTTGTATCAGACATGGGCGTTAGTTGTGGGTTTATTAACCGAGACAGATTTTTGATCGCGCTGAAATGATAAGTTTCCATCTTATGCACTCTTATCATGAATAAATGAACATGTCTGACACGCTCTTTAGCGCTGACGTGCACGGGAACGATCGCTAGTGTTTTAGAGTTGTCTGCCGTGTCCATATAAGAGTCACTACCTTCGTGTTTTGCAGTGTATACATTAACGGATATATCGTTAAGCCTTTCGAAGCGTTCGATATATCTCATTTCGAACGGGAGAGGGATTCCATCTAGATTCAGCACGTCTCGAAAATTAGGATATGATGATAAACGCTGAGCTCTCCCTGTCGGCTAAAAGAGGCACGCCAATACGGATACGGGGAAGCAAAGTCCTTCTTCAGATTGAACATTTATCAGCGCTTTACGTCTGGTTATAATTTCAGGGATTTGAACACGCGCCCCGATCGAGAAAGCTGAGTTTTTCGAGAAATTTACTCTCATTTCCAACGTGCCGTCGTATATTCATCCCGAGTCTCTAGAAACGAAGCCCTCAATCTGAGCAAGGAGTGGGAAGACCACGTTATTTTCATATATCTCCTCCAAGTTTATTGGGTTAAATATATCGCATAGAGAAGAATTGAAATAGACTTTTTCTATTCTACCTTCAGTAGGATGCCTAAACTCGCAAGTGAGGCTACAATTCACCTTTATCGAGCCATTCGCGATTGATTCTTTTTCTACGGTCTTTACTTAAATATCCCCACACGCAACGAGAAACTGTACAGGATCCTTATAGGGTAGTTCATTACTGATAGAGTACGTCTTTATGCGTCGGGCGTATGCTTGTTCAATAAGTCTGATAGATAGTCCTTGCGGCTCCAGGTAAAGCCTAAACTGTGTAAATCCTGCACCTAAGTTTCGTGAAAGGGTTATAAGTCTTTGGATCTGTGTGTCTATATTGTCATGGTCCAATATCAGTACGCTCGAGGTCTTAATCTGGCCAGGTATATGTTCAATGTAAGCATTATATACCTTCCCTTCGCGAAGAGCGACGTCATATTTCAAGTATCTAATTAAAAGTTGTTCATTAGCGCCTAGATCATCGAGAGTATACACCCTATTCCCATTAGTTTGCCGAGATACAATGATAGGAGTTGACAAGCGAGCTCGTTTTGTTGGTGGTCCTGACATGGTTTTATTTTAAAAAAGTTCATGGGTGCACTACGCTCTAAACAGGCCCTACTCTCCTCGTATTAACCTCTTCATTTCTGACCAGCTTGCTCTAGAATCTCTTCGAGCGGCTCTGAGACTGCTATAAAAAACAAACAGGGATATCTAGTCATGTACAAAATAAAATGTTGCATCTTTTTTACTGTAGGCATATATATTAATATTTAGATTAATTTTTTATAATCAAAACAGCAAAGTTATTTATTTGCAATACTCTTGCAGTACAATAGACAGTCTATGATGGGGAGGATCAAGATTCGAATCTAGGCTGGATGTACTGAGGGGGATTTTCTCAAAAAATTGTTTTTGATTCTTTCTTCATGCAAAAGCGGGTACACATCTTATAAATATAGCCCATTTCTTATATCTAAAAATATTAGCTTAATTAGTTCATAAGCGTATAACCCGTACGAGTAGTAAGACGTGATGCTAGGAAAAAGCCCGCTATTTTCTATTATTTTTCCGAATACCTCTGATTAGATTAACCAAAATTAAATGTCATTGAAATTGTAAACCCCTTGAACATATTTCTAACGTTATATGAAGTGTGACGGGAAAACCAGACAAGAAGTTTACCAATCATAAACATAGTTTGTTTTATTTAAGGACAATCAGAAAGTAAATACACAACTAATGCAAACAAAACAATATAGCGTAAAGCGCTTCTTCACTAAGATCTAAATAACTCTCGGAGTTATGGATATAACCTTACTTTAACAATATCTGAAAATAAAAGGGGAAACATACAGTTATATTTTGTTGTAAGTTATAACAGTAGAACTAATTGAAATCGTGGGATTCTATGGTTCTTTCTACGGTTCCCTCAATAATAGCGTTAAGCGCGCGCAATCAAACAATATTTATCATACATTTAACTTAGACCAAAAACGATAAACATATACGAGTATTTAACTCTAATGAAATCAACAGCGTTGATTTCAAAACAAAACGTTAGGCCAAGCCTCTACTCTAACACCTAAGTGCCCTGTATACTCCCAGTTAAATAGACAGTTAAATAAACTCATATTCTCCAAACATGCGAACTACAAAGAACGGGCGGTAAGCCTGACTCGCCGAGTACGCCTAGGCGCGATCAAAAATATTATAAATAAACAAATATACATTCTGAATGTATAACAAAAACATAACCAAATTGTAACTATCAATATGACTTTAACCCTCGTACCCCGCGAGCGTATTCGTATTGACCTGCCCGCAACATTTCATAATTCCTAAGTTTTATTTATAAATAAGTCCAAAACGGTAATTTTGAAAGTCGTTCCCCATTTAAGCCGAAAAATGCAATTTTGAATACAAATAAATTACGGTCCCATGTCGCCGTCCTCACGAAGCCTAGTCTGTGATATAATAAGTGACTATTCCAAAATCGCGATCTCTATATATACAATTATTGCATCCGCAGAGTGGCCTGAAAAGGGAAGGAGGGGGGAAATGATAGAACAAACGTAACAGCAAGGAATACGTCTAGTGGCACCTAGTATGATCCAGGTCCTCCTAGCGACGGAAGTGATAACTCCGTCTGGCCGCGTGGAAGATTAGTCGTTTCCGGCCGGCCACGGATCGAGACCCGAGCAGACAGTTGGTTGAAGGCTCCGCTCAGTCTGTTGTGCCAGTTGGAGGGTGAAGGTCAGAGCTCGGCTTGATGTTGGTGTTTGTGTTGTAGCTGATCACGAGAGTCGGTGAGTGTAGACCCATTCGATATAACGTTAACTAGTAACTCGTTACAAAATCATATTAAATGTATTCAAAAATGATATGATTACGTAGTTTAGATGAATTACTATTAATGCCTAACCCTAAGACTGTCTATGACGGGAAGGATCGAGGTTCGAATCTAGGCTGGATGTACTGAGGGGATTTTCTCAAAAAATGGTTTATGATTATTTCTTCATGCAAAAGCGAGTAAACATCTTATAAATATAGCCCTTTTCTTATATCTAAAAATATTAGCTTAATTAGTTCATAAGCGTATAACCCGAACGGGTAGTAAGACGTGATGCTAGGAAAAAGCACGCTATTTTCTATTATTTTTTTCCGAATGCCTCCGATTAGATTAACCAAAATTAAATGTCATTGAAATCATATTAAATGTATTCAAAAAATGATATGATTACGTAGTTTAGATGAATTACTATTAATGCCTAACCCTAAGACTGTCTATGACGAAGAGGATCAAGGTTCGAATCTAGGATGGATGTACTGAGAGAGATTTTCTCAAAAAATTGTTTATGATTCTTTCTTCACGCAAAAGCGGGTGCACATCTTATAAATATAGCCCATTTCTTAAATCTAAAAATATTAGCTTAATTAGTTCATAAGCGTATAACTCGAACGGGTAGTAAGACGTGATGCTAGGAAAAAGTACGCTATTTTCTATTATTTTTTTCCGAATGCCTCTGATTAGATTAACCAAAATTAAATGTCAATGAAATCATATTAAATGTATTCAAAAAATGACTCGAAAATACATTTTTTATGCTAACATTGATAATGTTTTATTATATTATTAGCGTTATCATTCAGCCTGACTGAGATTTGAACCTTGTAAAATTAATAAAGAAAAAAAACACCCCTACATTCAGCATGACTGAGATTTGAACTTTGTAAAATTAATAAAGAAAAAAGTTTTATCCGAAGTTTCCAAATAATGTGTGAGCTAAAGCGAGGATCGAACCTGAATCGCCAACGTGGAAGCCCGTCATCTTACCCTACATGTTCCGAGCGAAAAAAAGATTTAAACATCGAAGCTAATATCTTAATCAATGAAGAATCAATTTTTGAATATAAGAGGATGAGTAAGCTATTATGTGTCATCATTTGTAAAATCACTCAGAGTGTTAATTAGGAATTGAGAAGGTTGAATTAGAGGAAGTGAACACGTATTTGCGTAGAGGGAGAGTGGCCCTGAGTCAAGATTTGAACCTCGATCTCACCGTTTTTAATTCTTATACGAATTTTGAATATATAAGACAGATAGAATGATATACACATATAAATTTGAACGTTCACGTACCTTCGAAGTTTATGATCGCGGTCTTGCTGTTCTTGGAGATGCCTTGGTATACTAGCAGTAAGTCCGCTTTGGAAATGTTCTCCAGTTGTTCATCAGTGAGTAGAGAAAACCGCTTCGGTAACCACACGTTATATTTGTTCTCCAACAAGGTGAGAACTCTACGCCCGTATTTAGTTGTTATTGCTTTTATATTAGTGATATAATATCCGTGACCTATCTCTAAATCAGTTAACTTCCTTGACACTACCTCGCTCGATCCAATCACGGTTAAAAGGGCGGCTGAGTACTCACTAGACATTCTTGATGTTGTTGTTAATCTTTAGAATGTAGATGATAGCTAATGATTTCATCTTAAAGGGGTAACTCAATATATAGAAAGAAAGAAGTAAGGGTTGCAAACTACTACCCCCTCTACAGGAGGCGGGGCGAAAAGGATTCAGAGTTACAGAGACTCTTAGCCCCTCCCTCTACAAAGCGTGGGAAGTTCAAAGTTCTCAGTAAACCCCACGTCAAGAGAGACATTTACCAACATGAATAAACTATTTCTTAAGCCACCTCTTGATATTATTCTTTTAAAATTCCCACAGACCGCTTACGTTCTAAAATGAATCTATGTCAAGTTCAAAAGCTTCTCCCACACAGATAAAAGCAAAACAGATGCTAACATCCGGAGTTAAAGCGCTCTCACAGCTAGGGGAGTTGAGCTAGCCGGCAAGCAGATACGGCACAAACCCTCCTTCCACAAATATTTCTAAAGAAGGTGAGAGCAGAGGAAAGTCACCCCAATGTGAAAGGACATACTTTTTAAAGTTTGTTTTAGAGAAGGCTGCGTCAAAACTAAGAAGAAAATGTAACGCTAAGATTAAAGGTCACCCCTTTTTTTCTAGATAATTCTCATGAGAGTCTCCCACCTCCATGGCAAGTTTGCTTAGTATGAACCAATCATACAACCCTTTCTCTCATGCTCCGCCTCCTTTAGCAACTCACAGAATCATCTCCCCACTCCCCTCTGCAAGTATAATGAAGCAAAGCGCGTCCGCGAGTCCACGCCGTGGGAGGGGAGGGAAAGGGTTGAGGGGAGGGAACCTTCCCCTTAGTGTCTTGATAGTTGATAAGTCTCCCTACTAATGGAGTTTTCCACGAGAATCCACCTATATTAATAGGGACGCTAAATCTTTTCTTAACCACCAAGGTACAGCCATTACCAACGGCATAGACATTAGGAATAACATTTTAGACAATAATACTGTTAGTTTTTTGAAGACAAGTAAGAAACTGGGAACTTACAAAAGAAGAATTTGCCCCTGATCTAATAATACTAGACAGACCAGGGACCAAATTTCAAGATATAATACAGGGGTTGGTGGGCATGGTAATGCGCATCGCTCGGAAGACCCATGAATCTTGCAGCGCGCAACTAGTTTCCCGACAGACACCTACTCTGAACATGCCCTAACTGTTGAAATTTAAAACAGCGAATTCTGGACAAGTACCTATTATCCAATTTTCGCGGTCTATTGTGGTTCTGCCCACAGGTTTGAAATCCTGTGCAATAGTACCATCTTTATTCCTTTGCGTACTACCAAAACTCGGATTCAAACCCACACCTCGAATGTCAACAACAACAGGCGCATGAGCCGCCAAAAACTCACTTTCAGGTAATAAAATACCCTCAATAAGGGAAGCCAGCCCATGGAGTTCAATCATAGTACGAGGTTTACTAGCAAATACAAAATGGCGTCGAGACAAGGGGGACACATTCTCCTAAATAACATCTACCACTTGGCACTCCGAGAGGTCTAACCCTAGTACCTCGACATCTCGGACACGGCCATGATGAAACTCCTTAATAACTCATCTGGATGTTTAAAGCGATGTACATACAATTTACGCAAGTTATCCCTGGCTCTACATGTCAACCGGAGTTACAACCCTCACCGGTACTGCATGGTGATCCTCCAATTCCAATGCTGCAGGGTCATCAGACGCATCGCTCTCCGATAGGACTCCCAAGAGATTTGCATGAAGTCTTACTATGGTGGTTTCCAGTGAATGTTGCAACCCTCGTTTGGCAAGCTCGGAGATAAGGCCTTCTTTGTTCAGCCCTTAAACAATAGACTTTGACAATACACTAGAGCCGCCAGCCGGCTTCTCCCCCCAGTTGTAGCGTCCGTAGTCACGTTGTCCATCATGAAACAGAAATATACAAAATTAGATTTCAGAAAATGATTCCACAACAATTGGAATATACAGTAATGATTTCCAACACAGCTCAGTAAGATATAGATAGCTAATTAGCTAACTAAGCTAAGGGGCAGAGTGGCTCAGTGTTACAACACCACTCTGTTACCTTTTATTTACGGCCATGAATAAGATAAAAGGGAGCGGGAGAAAGCTATGTAACAAGTGACAAGGGAAATTATTAGCAATATTTAAAAACAACGATATAAACGGTTTATTCAAAACAATAACATTAGAGCAGAAAATTTTACATGGTCTTATTAATCAAACTGAGATATGTTGAAAACCAAACAAATTGATAATAACTTCATGCATTTAAATTGCGCAGATAACTTAAGAGAGAGTTATAAAACTCGTAATATATCTAATATTCAAATGGGTCATTCTTGAAGAGACAGAACAACCCGTAATGTTGAATTTAGTACAATAAATCAAAAATATTAATATCCATCAGGATAATACATAAAGACTAAATACGAACCTAATTAGCGCCTTCAAAATGTTACCAAAGTGTATTTTCCATACCAAAGAATATAAACTTCAAAAAACGTTAACTTTGCATGTTAACTTTCTATAAGAAACATTAAATTACGCGAGAGTTTGGCAAACAGACTTTAGTCAAACTCCCCCGGGACTATCCGATCCTCACACAATAAATATTAAATAGGAAATTAAAACAATAACCCTACTAGTAAATAATAATGAAAATATCATATTAGAAGCAAACCATATAAAAAGATTAGAAAATATACTAAAGTTAATTAATTTCACAATTAATCAAAATGGTCAGAAAATTACTTTACATTAAATTATATTTCAAAATGCAAATAAGAAACGCAACCTTCATGATTACAAAATAATTACTATTATCCACAATTTCAAAACAATTTACATTTAACTCGTTCATCTCCAAGTCAATTAACAATTGTGACTATCTAAAAGATCTAACACAAGAAAAGACTCTAGCGCCCAAGTGGCATAAGACAAAATATAGAGCCTCATTTCAAATTTAACCATCAGGTAATAATCAATGGATTTAGATAATAGAAAAATTACAACATCTAACATGGCTGACCCTAAGAGTTAATTTTAAATCAGAGTCCAATAAATAGATCACCATAGTAAAGATTATGATGAAGATATAATATATAAATGTTTTATCCTGACATTGTCTAGGTCCAGGACAATGTTCCTCGGTCAAGCGTTGAAATTAAATAGTCACATTAGCATACACGCACATCACAATATATAGTGGGTTTTGTCGCAATATAATAAAGGTGGGAGAATTGAATACACGGTCGGTGACGTCAATGCAACTTTGGAAGATCACGTAGACCATTTGTTGTCATGGCTCCATCCGACTTCTAAACCATATCTTCAATCACCTGATGTTTTGAAAGTAGTTCATCTCTCTACCATCAGGGGGAAGGTGAATAGGGGAATAGTCATTCTCTAGTCGTGTCCAATATTGGCCGGCCCATTACGTTTTAGTTGAACAGAACGGAGTGGACTTCTTCTTGTTGCAACATCGTAGCTCACTCGGCCCACTCGTTGATCTAGGATGATAGGTGTAGGCCAATCCGGGTGGTTGCTAGTTTAAGAATATACAATCGGTAAGTATACGAACAGTTTTATTATGTTGAAATTGATTAGGTAGGGAGAATATTATTGTTCGGAATTGTTTTATTATGTCGTGTAACATTACGTGGTATAATGTTACAACTGGACCCCGCCCCATACTGACGTGATTAGAGATTTGTAACATTACATGGTATAATGTTACAACTGGACAACAAGCTTACTACCCGCTCCAATAAATTCAACTTAATTAGGATCCCTACAATAGTATTTTTCTCTGTTGTAGTTCTTGTAGGCTAAGAAGACATAATAGAAACAATGCTGGACAATATATTTATTACTCAATCCAATTCTAAGTATTAATTTGTTCGTGTACTTACAATACTAATCTGCTCACAATAGAATCCTGCAAGGCTGGCCGGCACCTGGAATCTTAGACTGGC
>JBCFYV010009882.1:2673963-2764709 GCA_039000515.1 Timema cristinae | reverse complement strand
GTGAATACAAAATTTTCTTTTTAGGACAATAGTAGATATTTACCAATCATGTTGCCATCCCACATAAATTTAATATATATAGGGACATGCAAAATTCGCATTTGCAATAAAACAAATTGTTACAATAATTTTACTATTTTTACACGAATAACACGAATTTCACTTTTTTTCACTTGAATAGCACGAATTACGTGTTTTCCAAATCAATTTTTTTTTCAAGTGTGTAAATTGCACCTCATCATGCATTATAACATGACCGAAAGGTTTCAGAGTGTCAGTTGGTATGAGCCAAGCTGGTGGTCAGAATCTCTTGGTGACTCTGGGCTAGAAACACCCCTGTCTTCTTGTACTATTTAAAGGGACGGTGAATACCAATCTCAGCAGCAAGTGAGCCAGTGGTAGCAGTCACACTACCTGCCTGATGAGGGGGATAGGGCACATAGCACCTTGAGAATATTTAAGATATGTCAAACCTTGATGATATTTAAGGGTGTAAACTAGAACATAATTGAATTAATTTCCCACGAATATTAATCATCCTCATTATATTATAGTTATTTAATAGTTGCTATTATAGTTAACACTGTAAGAATAGTTTATTTTACCAATACTTACCACAGAAAAATAAATAATAAACACTCATTTTGGAACAAGACCAGAAAACCGTAGTACCAACTCAAGTCCTAGTGGAACCATTGATATATATTTATGAAAATTCAATTAAACATTGTCATTGCATGCTATTAACCTAATGTTGCTGTATTATTCAGGACTTAAGCCCTAATTTTTTAATTAACGATTAATTTGACTTGTATTTACATAAATATCACTTTCAGCTTAAAATTGTATCGCTTTTTGAAAATAAATAACACCAATTTTACCCAAAAAATAACTTCCCCTTTTGTATGCCTCTAACTATATATCATAATATACAAACATAATTTTTTTATCACTATATGCTATCATTTTTATGTAACTTAAGTTTAGAGAAATTTCTGCATGATCATAATTTATATTTATATGTTATATTTATGGCATAATAAAATGTATTTATAAATAAATAATTGAATAAACTACACACAAAATTTATTTAGCCTTAGAGCCATTTGCAAGACTAATGCCAAAGGATTCAAAAAGTAAAGGGTGACCTGGTGGTCTAGGGGTAAGGTGTCAGACTTCTGTGCTGGCGGCCGGGGTTCAATCCTCGGTCCCGGCACAGATTTATCTGATTACCAAACCCTTCCTTCACCTCTGACAAAACATCTTGTGAATGTGGGGAATGCCAGGCCTCCACCGTGGTTCGGATTCCACTTTAAGCTGTAGGTCCTTCATTTCATCTCATAATCACCCTACCATTACACATTAGCGTAAGTGCGTATAACCCGAACTGGTAGTAAGACGCGGTGCTAATAATAATAATAATAATAATAATAATAATAATAATAATAATAATAATAAAATTAATAATAATAATAATAATAATAAAAAGTAAAGCTCTACGAAAGAAAATTAAATCACCCTGAAAGTTTAATTGGTGCTCTGCAAGAAGGTTTAACTAGCAGTCATGTGATGAAATTTAACACAGAGATACCACACCCTACACCCTATAGCGAGATAAATTTATCTAAATACACTGCCTTCTATAGCAGCGATTTTCAGCCGCTGTGCCGTGAATAGTCGGGGGAAGGCCAAAATATTGAGTAAAAAATCGCCAATGTTAATTTTAGACGCAGGCCTACAGTATATTTTTCAAACAGTTGCTATTCTAAAATTCCAAGTACTTCCATTCTTCTTGTTCCACACCCTCAAATAAACGTAATAATAACATTATTAACCTTTTCAGGCTACTAATGTGAGTCCTTAGTCAGTTGTTTGAATCAGCTTTGTCATTCTGTCTTATATTGATCTTATTAATTTTTTTTATTTATATTTCATTTTAGCTATTACTATTTTGTTTAGATATCTTTGGACCCCAAGAGATGTCTAATTAAAAAATATAATTTAGGTGACAATAAAGTGTGGCTGGCAAGCTATATTATTAAAGTTAGTGTTAGTTCTAAAACTGTCGTGTGCCAGTATAACGACAATTATTGAGCCATATTTTTGATTCATTTAATCTTGAAAGAAGCATAAAATTTATCAAGTATTTTGAGAAACTGGATAACCATTTTAAGACTGTAGTACATTTTTTCAATAAAGTTATTATAATGTATGATATTGAATTTCTAAACACAATCGTAAGACATATTTCTTTAATTATAAGATTTCCTTAAAAGCTGTTAGTGTGCCTTGAAACCTTGTTCAGTGTCCTGCAAGTTACAAAAGGTTGTAAATCACTTCTATAATGATTTTGCTCTTTAAAGTTAATGAAACTAAACAAAATTTATAATAAATTGTTAATTATATCACCCCTTGATTATCTTCCATTATAAATTATCATCGATTATTTCCAAATATACAAATTATAGATTATTTAGGCCCGGGCCTAGCAGCCGCCATTACTAAACAAACTAAAACAAAATCTGCTCTGAAAATCAAAGTACCATATCGTGAAGTGTGTTGTCTCGAAAACAAATGCACAGTGCATGTGCGTGCACAAATTTTCTGAAAGTAAGATGAAAGGTTGATCAGGACCGGATCTATGTGAGACTTAACTTTGATGTTCTTGCAGCAAATCAAGGTATTTTCCTCCTTTGCTTACACCCCAAAGCACTTCTTCTGTAAAAGTGTGGGAAAACTATTTTCCGAAAGAATTATAAAGAGTTTCTAAAGTAGAAATAATTATAATTCCATAATTTTATGTAAATTTGTATTTTCAGCTTTTGAAAATAAAATATGTGATGGTTAAAAAATGTATAATTATTGTAGATTATTTGGCAAATTTAAATGTTATTTTGATTAGTGTGTTGGAATCTTGAAAAATTAATTTCTCTAGTATTCTTCCCTGGTAATTGAAGAATAGTAAAAATAATCATTAAAGCAGCGATAATTTCAATAAATGTGAATAAATCATACTAAAAAATTTGAATCCTTGGGGCCGTTTATGATTTTATATCATTAGTAGTTTATGTATCATTGTGATTAACATGCTAATATTTGAATAAAAATAACTAACAGCAGTAAAGGACTCGAGTTATTTAATTTTATGTATTTACATTGATTGTACAGAGGCTTCTGAGATACTAATAGGCCTGGGTACTTTGCCCATGTAAATTAATTATGACACTGATGCCTCAGGATTAGTGAGTCGGTACTGCATGGGGTGGAAGTGTCGCCACGGCCAAAACCACCTAGTTCGAGATAAGGTGTGTTTCGCTAGTGTCAATAAAACAATCCTTGCATTGAATAAATAACAGTTGTAATATGTATTAATTTAACAGGTTGTTGTGATCCAATACATTTACTATCTACACTATTATTTGATCAAAACTTGTAAGCTTAAGAGTGACAAGTTTTTAATAAGGAAAGTCTTTGTCGTCCCGTGGATATAAAAATTTAGAATATCTTCAAACTTTTGATATCTGTTATATTTTAAAATTAAAAAATGCCTTGCAAGTGCAAAACCCAACAAAAAATATTTTTTTTTGCCATCTAATCGATTACCTTGAGTTAGAGTAAGGCAAATTGCAGAGATGATCTTGATGTTTTAAAAAAACGCTATTTTTGTGAAATACATAGTACAACTTTGGGATTTTTGGGCAAGAACTCAACATGGCTTGACATGTGGGAGAATCTTTAAAATTCATAACACATCCTCTATAAATAAAACACACAGGTTAACACAGTAAAACTGACACTTCAACAGACAGCAAAAACAATCAATATCCTGAACTGCTTAGTTAAAACACTTTAGTTTTCAGTAAAATTTCAGACTAATAACAGGTTTGCCACGCACCTGTAAAATACAGGGAAGATTTTTGTGTCTGAAAAAAATCGGAAAGCACATTAAATTTTATCAAAAAGCTGGAATTGACTGTAATTTATTTGTGAATTTGAGCCATACACAGCTTGCAAACTTAAAATAGTAGAAACAATATAAACTAAAAACTGTAAATAAATGACTGAGCAGTCTGACTGGAACACGTCTCAATTATTACAACTCCCGGGTGCAACCGAGATGAATTGATCAGCAAATGGTGCACATACAGCACCTTTTTGGTGCTTCTTTCCCCCTCCTTCCTCTTCCCCCCACTGTACCCTACCTATATTGCCATTTTGACTCATTTTAATTTTTTATAAATTGTCAAAGTGTCATTATTGTTTGTTTAAATCTCAAATGGTTTTAACATTTTCTATTACAGTCAACCAGTCAACAGTATTGATACTGGTATTGCATCAAAAGTATCGGAGCATCCCTAATGTTAGTTGAGCATCTTATAAAATTGTAAAATAATAAAACCATTTCTGACTACAAAACTTTTATTTATTAGAATTTTTTATTTTTTACTTATTTAGAGATACATATTTTTTTTGGGGTGGAGGGGGGAGAATTCTAACCCCAAAAAAGTTTTCTTACCATTTTTTCCATCCCGTTTGAAACTGTTTGATGGATTTTGTTAAAACTTACTCTCCAGGCCGTGTCTGATAAGTCTGTCTAACGACCCTTGGAAGCCAAGTGCACTTTAAGGTTTCAATGGAGTCAACTTCAAGGCTGGAAGCTATTCTTGATGGTGTCAGTATTCTCTTTGATGTATGCAATTGAACCCCTTACACCACACTTTATTAAGGGACACATGCGACTTGCCCTTTAACACGCTTTTTAGTTGAATCAACATTTAATATTGAATAAAAGTTTTTTATATTGTGTGTAAATTGAATAAAACATTCACAAACTGTTAAATAAACTAGTATGTTGTGTTCTTTGCTAAACGGTTAAATTTCTCTGTAGCGTGAACATATCGGTCCAAAGAAAATTTATTTTAGCTCTTCAGTAAAAATTGTTTAAGAATAATTCTTTTCTGATTAAATAAATTAATTAGGATAATATACCAATTTATAAATATGTATATATTTAACAATTGCTCTAAATGTGCAGAAATGTTATTTGATATCAGGGAGTCTAAATGAAATGTTTATCGGTTCTGGTTCCTGTTTCGGTTCTCCAAACAACCATTCCAAGGTTCTGGTTCTAGAAACAAAAAGCTCCCGTTCTTTGCGGCTCTTAATTATGATCCGGTTCTCTTAAATTTTTATATAAGTCATTACCCATATTAAATTATTAAATAAAAGATATATTACAATTTATTTAACAATAAAATAAATGTTAAATAATTAGTCATTTTTTAAACAAAAATTCCTGCTGCACATCGCACAATGATTATAATATCTGGACTTCTCTGGTCTGATCAAAATGTGGAAATAATCAGCTACATTAAGCGAGTGATCTGATTCCACAACCAGCTTGACTCAATAATGGCTGTTATACTGCCAGGTGTGAAATTGGGAGAATTCACAACTATGCATATATTAATTACATATCGCACATAAGGTTTATTATATGCTCTGCTTAAACTGAGTGAAGAATGACTCTGGGCACGGGACGATTCCTGGATAGCTCAGTAATAGACCTTTAGCACTCTAAACCAAAGGTCCCAGGTTTGATTTCCGTGTCCAGCTGTCATTTTTCAACAAAACTAATGTTTATTGATTTTGGACACGACAGTGCTAACATTAGTTATCAGTGTATATCACCTTGTGTGTGATTTGTAATCAAATAGTGTAGGTCATTAATCGAAATATAAAATATAGAAGAGTGTTTTATTTGGTACAAAAATGTTTGGAAATATCTTTCAGCTCAACAACGATTGTACACACAGCAGAATGTAGTAATATTTTCCCAGAAAAGAGTAAGATTTATTTTTATTTTTATTTTTCCATAAACATGTAAAATAAATAAATTGGATAAATTTCACTATTACTATACCCAGTTATATATGTATAAAAAACTATCCATTAAATGAAAAATACAACAAACTTACTGGGGAAATGTCACTATACCCATACCCCAATATGGGGAAGATACAACCAATGCATTGATGATATTTTGTTTATCCCAATACTAAACATGGGAAAAATCCCATCCCGGTATATAAAGTTTACCACCAATGTATTGGTAAAATATAATTTTTTCTTTAAAAAAACACGGAAAAAACCAACCCAGAATATGAAAAATACAACTTTCATAGTTGTCAAATATTAATTTTTCCATACGCAGGTATGGGAAAAATACCGACCCAGTATATGAAAATTACTACCAACGTATGGCACTTTTCCCATGACCGTTTATGAGAATACTTCAATACTTGTATAGGTTAATTACTTCCAATACATGTATGGGAATTTTATCAGAGATCTTTCTACAGTGGTACGTATCCTTTATCCGACTAATATGACTATCACTTGTCTTATTTATTTAATCTTATATGGGGGATAAATAATATATGAAGTACAGACCCACCTTAAACATAATTATTTATTTATGCCTCACCCAATAAGAAGAATAGTAGTAAAATTCAAAATGTTGAAAGGTTAAACCATTGGAGGGCATGCACTATTTTGTCAGCAGTGTGTCCCTCGTAATCTGGGATTATATCTGTAGTGGAGGTTTTGAGTGTATATTCTAAAAATTAGCCTTAGTTGGGGATACTTCAGTCATACTTGTTTTGATTATTTGACTCTAATATATTTTAGAATTTAAAGTGCTTTTTTTTTCAACACCAGTCTATTAAGCCACTAATTTTAAAGTATTAAAGCTAGAGTTTATAATATAAAAATGTTCTAATAACGGACAGCAATTATGGTGGTACAGCATTTGGCGAGCCACGGAATATAATTTGGTTACCGCAAATTGCCCTCAGGCATATGTTGTGCAGGTGTGATTAAGAATAACAAAACAAAATTATAGTGTCAGGAATTATATTATATGGTCCCATCATGAACCCAACCACGAGTAATTAAGTATGTTTCCAGATTTATAGGAGAGAGCCGTTGTATCCTTATCGTAAGTTTATCTGCTCTATTTTGAACCAAATCATTTTCAGATTTCAAATATAACATCGATAGAAGAACAAAAATTTCGATTCCTTTTTTGCTGAATTTACAATTTATACGAAGTTTTCCATTGAAAAAGATAGTTTTCAATCAGACAAACGTAAACAGAAAGTTTGTTCTAGTTTGAAGTACCATTTGTAGAACTATAGGTCCTATACTCAGATATAGCTTATCAGAATCGATGGAAGTCACAGAGATAAAGTTAAGCTTAAATTTTTAGAAAGTAGGAAAATTCTTCTTTCCATAAATAGCACAAAAATTCAACCAAAATAATTGTTGGAAAATAATTTAATTTCTTGGATATGACACACACTTTATTTTTAGAGTTATAGCTGAAATCATAAAAAAATTGTAAAATTGAATCCATTTATATTCAGGGGTTAGTTGGTAAAACCTCGATTCACCGACGATATTTGTTGTATTTAAATAAAATAAGACCACACATACTTTATCAATTTAAGAAAAAAATCACAAAGCTTTGAGTATTTTGATTTTAAAAGTTGCTAATGCAATTTATAAGACACATACAATGTTTTTAAAAACTCTATATTTTGAAAACTAACTAACAACTTTTCCTTTTTGATTACTATAGCTTTTAATTTACATTTGGAATCCATAAGAAACCATAAAAAAATTAAAAAAAGGGAAACTCTCAAAATGATGGTTATTTATCTGAAATTAAAAAGGCAAATTTTAACAAATATTTGGATTTTCTTAATTTATTTCCCTACTTTTACAAATAATTTATAAACGACGTGAGATATCGAATTAAAGCAGGGTATTTTTTTGTAGAATCATTCCGGAAAAAACAGTTTTGATTTCTTGACTTTTTTTCGTGTATCACTTTGTCTTTAAGATTACATGATATTTTGTTGGTTTTTTTAAATAAAAAGCATTGGTTAACCTCTATAAGTTATGGGATTTTTTTTTAATTAGCGTATATTTGCCGTATCAATCAAAACCTACAAAAATAATTAATATCAATAAACAATAATATTTGAGAGAAAATCGAACCTTTATAATTTCATAAAACTTCCTCCAAGTTTTTAATTTTGTATTTTATTTTACAATTTATAATTGGGCTTGTGTGAGGGAAAGGTAGTCGTTCGTTTTGGTTCTCGCTCATGGTAGCCTAAAAGCTTAGAGATTTGGATATGGATAGATATTTTGTCATAGTAGCTATTTGTAAAATAATTAATGCTTTCCGAAATATAACTTGAATAATCTTTATGGAATATTTTTTACAAATTGATTTACGAAAAAAATTCTGCTACAAAAAATCACGAACATTTCAACATTAACTATCCCGAACCAAAGAGTGTCTAAAAAATTGTACATATATCATACAAATCCCTGGGAATATACACAGGGGGCTATTAATGAAATTAGATTCATTTTGATGTGGGATTACTTAAGCTATGTGGCCAAGATATTATAATAAAAAATAAGTTACTCCTTATCTTTGTGCAAAATTTAATTACAGCTGACAATGATGGATAGACTACCATCCATTATGAGAGAGCACTATATAAAATTTAACTGTTGGCTGTGTGAGAAGGGATCGTATTAGAATAGACTAAGATGGTATGAAGGATCTGATGTGAGAATGATTCTAACGTATCGTTGGTTAAGCTTTGTAAAACTCCCTATATCATGTATGAATTTGAGAGATTTAACAGTTCTACTGAATAATATTGTGAGGTGATTCTAGTGTAATATTTTATTTTAAGAAATGTCAACGCAAATTTTATGAATGCCTTTATCTTAAAGTAAGTATGAGTAAGATTATTCCGAGAAAGTGCATTTACACGAGCGTGATGAGAAGATTGGAAAACAACAGCGAAAAAACAAATTTGGGAAATAACTACCAATACAACTGGCCGAGATTCGAACTTTAACCTCTCGGTCACCATAAATTCGGTATATTGCCAGCGTGACACCATATACCACATGACCACATTATGCTCATTGAACTTGATACTGTAGTGTAATAAATCATTTCCAGTCAAATATATAATAAAAGGACTGGTATAATCGTATTAAATAATATTTTAAAACAAGCCACGCAAATAGTTAAGCTATCCTTTAACGTATATAAAAATAACCTCCATAGTGTGAGCCCACATGCGAACTATGCCAACCGAGCTGCCACGACATTTAGTGATGTTAGTGCTAACATTTGTGGATAGAGGGGTGTCACGTGGTCAGAACAATGATCCCTTCGCCCATTATTCTCAGTTTTCATGACTGGGGCTACTACTTCTTTATTCAAGTGCCTTCACGTTGGTTCTCACGACGCTGAGTTTGATCATGTTCCAGATACATTTTGGAAGCACTGAGATCGAACTTGGGACTTCTGGAAATGTATCCAGGTGCTCTGTCCACACAGATAAAATGGTTAAGCTATCTTTATGTATACACGCATTAAATTTAAATATTAGCAATTACATATTATAATTTGTATATAATAGGTATCATCCCCAATATAAATTCGTGTTAAACTTTATTAATGTACTATCCCAAAATCCAAATTATTCAATTTGAAACCATATTTTTATATGAATATAATATATATTAATTTTCATTTTTGTTCTTTATATTCACAATAAAATGAGCATGCTGGAACTAAAATATTATTAGACGTTTAAAAATACATGGAAATATTATTTCGCCATCACTATAGGGATACAGCTAAGTAAATTGTGTTAATGACTTAAATATTATGTTTTTGTCACCTATTTAAATCGGGGCTTTTTGTGTTTTCTTAAGGTTTTTGTGTCAAAAATATGTATGATTATTTTGCTATTAGATTAAACAATTTAAACATATTCGTATTTTTTTAAAAGTAGAGAGAGTATCAATAAAAAATTGTTTTAAGAAATATTGCTTACAAAAGGGCAGCCAAAAACCAAAATAATGTAAAAATATTTAGTAATATTTTAATACAATAATATATTAAAATGTGAAACATAATGAAACATGGACCTTTAGGAAAAAGGAGAGTATGTATTGGGAAAGATTTGAGATGTGTAGTTCTGGTGTATAAAAATGAGGATAAAATTAACAAATTGGGTGACTAAGGAAGAATCAATGAAAGAAGACTATGCCGCAAGTAATTCTAAGGCAAAAAGGGCCAATTATACGGATCACAGTATGCAAAGAAATGATTAATTTAGTGATATATTAATAGGTGAGGAGGGAGAGAAAAGGTATCAAGGAAAATGATAAATGCAACTAATTGATTACCTCAAACAAGGAAAGAAGGTTTATTGTAGACTTACTAGCCTACACAGGGTGTGCATATAGTATCCCTATAATAAATTATACACATAACACAAATATGCATTATTACATCGTGTCGACATCGGTGGTCTTGAGGTAAAGTGCTTACATTATGATTCAATTTTCGTGGGTTCAAACCCAGCCTGGGTTTGTGGATTTTTCTTGGGCGATAAAATTTAGTAGCACAACTTCCCTCGGGAGGAGAAGTTTAGCCTCTGGTCCCTTGTCGATTGTGCAATGTTAAAGAACCCTGAAAGGTATGTGAAAATATCTTTCCAGGAAAAAATTGGTAGGTCCTTTTGCCCTCGCTCATAGAAATTCTCTTGTGTTTATATAATCAGTCGGTTTAGTAAGTGCATGTTGAATACCTTAAATAAATAAAAATTCAATAACATTTCATAGCTCAGCTGCATTAAAAGAGTATGTATTGTGAGAAAAAAGAAAAGTAGGCCCCCTATATTAAACCATAAGAATAACCCTATATTTTTAGCAAAAATTTAAAACCCTATATGATAGCAACAATGGTTTTATTGTCAGGCTTAAAATCTAATGCCAAAGTCACTTTCATAGTTGTTTGACAAATGTGTTGTCAGAGAGACAAAATCTCTCATGATTTTGGTTTCATTTCATGTGAGGCAAAAACCTGTTAATATATGTATCTGCTGCCAAACGTTGCACATATTTGGTGAGCAAATTCAACCATTTTTGCAAATTTATCCTTGTCGAAGGAGTATAGATTTGGTACAACAAACTCACATGTGAGAATTTTCCAAATTAAGGCACATTTCCAAATAATCCTTGCAAAACGTTGTATTTCCTTGATGTTTAAAGAAATTAGAATAGGGTCACATAGGTGATTGTTCATCATCAAACAGACCCACGGATAGGGTTGCATGCAGCCCGCAGGCCGAAAATTTGACATGCCTTAGTATACTTTCCAATAAATGTATCATTTAAAGTAAATTAATTTTATATTTATATATATTCTAACATTTAAACATGAGCCTGAAGGACTTGTAGCCTTCCTTCCACGCCTTCTGGCCAGTATGTTAAACTATTCTTATTTTTAATTTACACTCTAATGATGTTCAATATTAATCAGAATTAAGATTTTATAAATAAATACCCGCCTCGGTGGCGTAGTTGGCTAATGCGCTTGTCGTTTTGAGCTCGACTGCTGAGGACGGGGAGATTGAGGTTCGAATCTCAATCGGGTGAACTGGGGGTGGTTTTTCATAACTGGTTTTCCACTCTCCCTCAACGCAAATGAAGGTTCACTTCCTCTAATTCAACCTTCACAATTTCTAAATCCATTAGCGTAATTAGTACTTAAAGCGTATAACCCGAACGGATAGTAGGACGCGGTGCTAAATATTATTATTAATATAATTAAATTGTACCACATTCAGGAAGATTATGTTTGATAAAACTGGGGTCTCGCCATTCTCTGCGGTGATTTGACGTTTGTAATAGCGGCTGTTTTGTAAGCGTTGTGGATTTGTTTGTTTTTATATTGGTTTTTAACACCTCTTATTTATATTTTTACCGCACACTTATATAAATACATTAGTGGTATATAGACGGATAAAGTAAGCTTGTATTCTAATGAATGTATCCGCATTAGCGTAAATGGAGAATGGGGAGCAATTCCGGAAAAACTACCCTGGATAAAACCAGCTGGTATTTAAACCCAAAACTCCCCGATAGTAGAACGCAGGACTAGATGTGGTTTACTCTTACTTCTCCCACCCACGAATGAGGATTGTATCTGAGTTAATTTATTTTAAAGTTATGTTGCTTTACGCATTTTTTATTATTGATTAGTAACTGATATATTGACCCACTTCAATGGCCGCATTGTTTTAAGAGCCACTTTCGCAGTAGATTAGACTGCCGATGATTGGGTGATCGAGGTTCGAATCTCAGTTAGGTGTACTAGGGTGGTTTATCCAAAATGTTTATCAACTCCGCCTCCACGCAAATGCGCGTACACTTCCTCTGAAATAAAACCTTCCTAACCCCTAAAGAACCACTAAAGTAACCATAAACCTAAAGCATATACTCCAAACGTGTAGTAAGACGCGTTGATAAAAAAAATATCGCCGCCTGGTTTCTCATAAATATATTATAAACAAAATAAAACAATTTGTCGTTTAATAAAACTGGTTGTTCGAAAAGATCACCACACATGTATTAACTAATATTACATCTCATCGTTTTAAGTTTATTAATATTCAAGATTGAAGAAATGAATGAAATTTTGTGAGCAAAAATTTTAATGAAAACAAAACTACACCAAAAGTGAAAAGTAATTGAATTGGAACTTTAATAAAAGTTACAATAAATTGAACCGGGGGTTGAACAAGAGATTTAATAAATTGAACCACAGAACCTCTATAGTCTTGGTTCAGAATAAGGTTTCTGGGTCAGGAATTTAATTACGAAAATCCCTGGGATTTTTATAAAGAAATGATTATATCAAGTGGCGCGAAAAAATAAATGAGACATATGAATTTTTTTTAAATGGAGTTTAATTCAGCATATTCGTGTATTTAAATTGAGTTATAAAAATCACATTTTTTCTCGCTCTTTTATAAGTGCCGAAATGAATGGCACATGAAGTTGTAAACAAAGTATTGCCCAATTTTAACGGATCTTTCCCTTTTTACTTTCTCGCTATCTTACAGGCAGAGAAAGTATTGTGATCGTCAAAAAAATTTAACCCGATGTTTTGATGAATTTCGTCGTTTCATGACCCCCCGAATCCGAAAAAGTTGTTTTTGAATTTCCGTCTGTCTGTCTGTATGAACGTCAGACTAGAGCATTAAATATTTTACCGATTGGGCTCAAACTTGTTATCTAGGGTTTTCATAGGGTTGCCCAAAGGGGTTTTTGGAATTGATATCCAACCCTAAAATTAAGGGTAGTTTACTGAAGGGCAAAGGGAGACAAAATTGATTTTCTTAAAATCGCCTCTGATGATTATGATTAAATTTCATTGTCTAAGCATTGATCAATATTATAAACGAAATGGCTACTCTAATATTTTTTTGGCAAAATTACTTTAAGGGTTCTGGTCTGGTGCGTAAATTCTCATGTTTTTGACAACTCCGAGATTATTTGAGTTATTAAATTACTTATCATTGCAAATATGTACTTCTATTTTTAATACAAATATTTTTATAAAACTAATAATTTTCAAGCTAAACGAAAATACATCTATTTTTTTACTTTTCAAATACTATTCTATTATTGCGATCGTAAAAAATTCTAAGCCCGCGATGTTGGTGGATATTGACGTTTCATGACAGCTCGAACCCTATGAAGTGACGACCAGCGACACTGACAGATTTTAAAACGCTTTCGTGGGCGTTTTCAGGCTGCAACGTCAAATACGCTCGCCTTTATTTCTTATGGTGGTGGCCACACTTGCGTTCGGGTCGCAGCCTGTCGCGAGAACACTGGACACTTGTGTGGGTTTGCTTTCGTCATTTTAGGTTAAAATGTCGACCGATAAGGTGCTCGGAACCACACTATCACTCCTCCCCTAAGCATTTTCACTAACTTTCTTGCAAACTGCCCATTGTTTCCCGTCCGTCTGGAGTTAGACACTCGGTAGAGTATGGTACTCAGCAATGTTTGATACTGGGCTATTTATAAATGATCACCACTATGGAATACTAAACATCGAGACAACGAAAACAGGGATGTTAAATCCAAGCTCTGGATAGAGGTTGCAGTTGCAACAGTGGAGGCTTGGGATTAATTAAACAATAAAGAAAGAAATCAACAATATAAGAACTTCTTAATTAGCATACATAAAATCATACAATATACAGTATACAAACTAACAATAGATTGAAATGCTTGGCAAGGGCTTGGAGTGCAAAGGTGGCTTCCAGCCATAGTAACGAATTCCACTAATTAAATATATTTTTTTAATACGGTGAACATAGCGATAAATTGCATTTTATATGTGACACCGAAAACATTATAATTAAATAGAGGTGTGTTCTCAGGTTTTTTACAAGTCTGTCCATAAGTACGTCTCTGCATATTAATAGGGTGGAAACCGTATTTTCTATATTTACGTTTCTTCTTCATATAGCTATATACAACTATCGCTAATAACATATCTTCACGCCTTGGTCATAAAACGCGGCGACCAGGTCGCAAGCATGGCCGTAGCCTTAAGGTAAAATCTCAGCAGATCCGATCCTAGTTCCGTTGCGATAGTTGATGTGACCCATTGTTTACATCATTCATGTGCTGTGGTTGGAAGGGAAATATGAAAAATCAACCTGTAAAACCTAATCCTCGAGATTTTTCGGTTCGGAGCACGTCTTGACGTGTCGTATTCTCACCTGTAGTTTCCTTTGATGTGACGGCGAAATACCGACTAGAAGCGGAACGCTGCGATCTGAAACGCGTATCGCTCTCATGATCGTGTCTAGGATATGGGGATCCACCCAAACGGATGCATTCATGATACACGTCGGGGATATCGATGTAAATAGGATAGATAGGTAGCGTCATTTGGAAGAATTTGTTGATGTCATTGCTTACGTCAGCCACGAAACTACGTCACCCAGTACACAGCAGTTAGTAGTATGACGTGCGGTTCATGTGTTTCGGACGGTCCTTTCATTTATCTTTATGATTATTTATTTGTGTTGCCTGCTAGTGGTTTTTTCGTGTATAGTTAGTTACTTTATTATGTTTACCACTCAAATATCTGTTTTAATATGCTATTATAAAATACAGCAGGGATGTTCTAGTTAATGATTACATATTAGTAACTATAATAATAAATATATCTATGATGCTAACTATATGTAGTTGCATTGTTCTTATCAAGCTGTTTATTTTTTATAATAGTTTTTCTCTTATATAATATAATATATATGATACAAGTCATTTCTGAACAATCAGACTTTTAGGCTTTTTGCTAATTTATTTGCGTATGTTCTTCAATTTTAATTACATGTGTTTTTAAACAGACATACAAAATGCCTAGCTTTGCTGTTACACTCTATGTAAATATTCAACGAAACTGCAAGGGTATTATATAATATATAATTTTACTCCTTTCTTAAGGATCCAGAAATTTTCCATACATGGGAGCTCAAATGTAAAAGGAAAGACACAATTAATACAAAGTTTTCTCAAATATGTTCCATCCATTATGCCAATAGTGGCTTTGATATTTGTGGTGCTAAATTGAAAGTTAAATAAAATGCCAAGAACTTAAAACAAATTGAATGTTGTCATTGTTAATACAACAGTTCCAACCAGTATGTAATTTTTAACATATTTTAATAGTTTTTAAGTGTAATTTATTCATTTTTCTCATTTATTGGTGTGGGTTTTAATATGTGTTAATGTGTTTAATGGTCCCAAACGTGATATTATAATTTCTAACAATACTTCTTTAGAAAGGACTTAATTTGTCTTCCATAAAGCTTTGTGAATGTTAAGCCATGCTTTCACGTGTCATTTTCAGTGGTTTACTCAAGATTAATACAAAATGAACGTCAGAACACTCATTTCATTAGACTAAATTATTATTTCACACTTTCATTAAAAGTTAAAAGGAATTATAATTTTATTAATTTTTAATTATTATCATTATTGAAAAATGAAAACAAAATGAACCGTGTGAACACGTACAAGAATTAAATTATTCGTTTTTATTTAAATTATAAGATTTAATTAGATATTTACAGACAATGTACTGTTATAAGATTTCTCAAAAATGGTATTTAAGTGACGGGACGAAAAAAACGACCCATTTTTGGACTTTTACAGACAATTTGAATGTCTATAGAATATAAGTAGTGATTTGTATAAAATAAAACAGCACGTGGGACCATTTTAGTAAATTAAACAGGAGTTGATTATTCTCAACATGATCATTATGATAAATGACATGTGTGAACCAATTTCTTTCTTTTTTATTTTCATTAAAAATGAATCAGTTGAAATTATTCATTGAAAGAGACGCGCTGGGTAGTGTACTGAGTGACGTCACACGCTCATCCAATCAGATGTCTTTATCCAACTGGCGCTACCTTCTATTCTATTTACATTGGGGGATACGATACGAGTATCTGATACAATTGTGACCCGGCCCTTGCTAGGGTTTTCACGCAAGCCTCGTTTGATTACTAAGGGTAGTTGTTAACCCTCCCTAACATAAAACCTTTCCGGAACGCTTTTATGATCAATTTAAAACTAAAATAAACCATATAATAAATAGATTTTTATTGACTACTGTGTTTTCTGATTCACAATTTGTAAAACTTATTAGATATTAAATACAATAGAGGTTTTAAAATGTGCCCATACATTATGAATTATATAAAATTATTTTGGTTTTACATTTTATGACTGGTACAACTTATGAAAATTACTAAACTCCGTAGAATATATTATCTAATAATAATATTAAAATATTTACTCTTTTCATTATCAACGATATAACTCAGATCAGGTTATATTTTTGTGAAAAGCGGGAGGTCAATTATTGTAACTGACAGATTATTTGCCAGCAGTCAGTGCCAAGAAACCACCCCCACGCATATATTAAGATGCACACATCACAATCGTTTTAATTGCTTCAATTGTAAAGCAGAACAGTATTTATCTATCAGAATCTCAATTGAGTAGAACTTCAACACTATAATATGATCATGCTTCATTCCACCTACAACTCCCTCTTTTCTTACAGTTTGAGAAACCCCGATCTAAGGCATTAATACATCTAAAGACTTGATGGCTGGTTACGAGGAGGTTGGGGTTACAATCTCGGACGGTAGCACTGGGGGTGGCTCCTCACATTTAAAATTTAACACTTTGCTTTATTCGTGCACATTCCACGGTAATACGAAATAATTTCCTCGAAGTTACCATCCCAATCTCCACTCCTAGAGTAGTTCGTTCATAGCCTTGTTTCTGAGACTACAATTTATTTTAAAGTCTATCTAGTTTCTTAAACGCAAGGAAATAAAAGCGTCATTACTTAAGTGTCTGCCTTCAACGTGTTGTATCTCCTGAGAGTAAATAGTTATGAATCAAGAGAAAATAATAATTTGGAATATATTTAAAGTGTACCTGAAATGTTTATATAAATTGCTAGGCCTATAAAAATTCACAAACATTGGATATATCTTTAACTTAAATATCGGTATGTATATAATATTAAATTTTAGCTGATTTGATTACGTTGTATTAAATGTATTTCCATTTATTGGGCCTAAAGATTGATTTAAGGTAGAATATTACTACGATGTGCGTAACGGATCAAGGTTGAAGAAGAATACGAAACCAAATAAATATACGAGCTAGTTATTATATTTTATAAGTTTTTTGTTTCCAAATGCTTGAGGCTACTTTAAACTAAATATTTTTTTAGGGATTACCCTGTCCACCATTTTGTTTGTTCAAGAACATGAGCGTTTTCCATTATATTGATCATAGAAACGCGGGATTATGCACTGCGCACACTCGTACTCCCTTCTCCCTTGCATCTTAACCATCCGCAACCACCTTAAAAGACATCGGATCACAGAGTACTCCTAATGGGCGAGACACGTGCGCCTGCGCTAGTTTCTGACGCTCTAGCACTGAAAATATTGATCAAGTGCTTGCGCAAAGAGAGAAAAAAAAAATTTTCTACGGGCTAGGAAACGAAGTTTATTTTTAAAGTTTCATACCCCAAAAACTAAACATAATAAAAAATATCGTTACGTATTCCTACCAACCCCATTGAGTTAAATTTCTCGTGTCCCCTCCAGGATAGTAAAAGAAACATATTTATAAGTTATATAAGGTGGAATTGCCATGAACTGGATCTCATTCTTATACTCATATATTAGCATTACCATACAGGATTATGGAAAAGAATTTACCTTTTTTATAATAAGGTAATTACAGGAAAATGTTACCAATTTCCAAAGTTGTTGCACCTTTATCATACATTATCATCAGCTGTTACCTCGACAGAAAAGCCACAACCACCATCATTTTGTTCATCGTAGTTTTGTACACATTATATACAGCCTAAACTGTCTTAGATATTCTACAAGCTATCTTGCCACTTGCCATCACTATTAGAGGTTTGGGTAAGCGGAAGAGCTCTTCATTACGGTCTCACCACTTTGGCAATTCTACACTTTCATTTAAAACTACCAAACCATCTAATTACCTACCTAATCATATACTCAAACATGTCAGGATATTTAAGAACAAGAACCAGATTTCATTTGTCTTTTATGTACACGACAAATGTGCACTCTGATTCTGATTGAAATGACAATCATTAGGCTGTTTGTAAAAGCCCCGATTCCAGTTTGTGTAAAATTAATAAAATAATGTTTTAACATTCATGTCATAAACATGTATTTTGTAGGCCGATATATATTTCTTTTAAGAAATCATATTTAAAATGTTATAACTTTATCAAGGCCTCACTAGCCTGACTTTATAAAATATTATTTGGTTAGTTTTTATGCTATATTTTCCTGCAAACATAAATGATCTAGAGCCTATTTATATTTTCATAAAGGGCTAGCAGATTAAGAGCATGTAAACGTTTTTAAAATATACCACATAAAACAAAGTAGGCCTACTGTAAAACCAGGAATATCTATGTTGTAGGCGAGTTGGAAAATATGATTTATTGCAAAGTTCACCGTCATTTTGTAATGAGTCGGGACGATTAGAAAATAATATTGTATTTGCTTTTCAGCTTGATATTATTCTGGGAGCTGAACCGGGGACCGAGAAAAGTGGTGGTCTAAGTTTTTTTTTACTTTCTCGCTACTTTACAGGTAGATACATATTGTGATCGTCAAAAATTTCGAACTCGAGATATTGCTAAATGTCGACGTTTCATGACTCCTTGAAACCAAAAAAGTTGTTTTTCCAATGCCGTCTGTCTGTCCGTTTGTTTATCTGTACCTCAGAGTAGAGCCTAAACTATTTTAGCAATGGGCTGAAACTTGGTAACTAGGCTTGCCCCGAAGTTTTTTTGGAATCGGAAATCTAGTCCTAAAATTAAGGGTAGTTTTCTTAAGGGAGAAAATAGAAATAATTGATTTTATTAAAATCAGCTCTAACGATTTTGATTACATTTCATTGATAAGCATTGATCAATATTCCAAACCAAATGGATAATCTCAATTTTTTGTCAAAATGATTTCAAGCGTTCCAGCCTGATGCATAAATTCTAACATTATATCATATCTCCGTAACTCTTGGAGATATGAATTTACCCATTTCAATATCCTTCATTTTAGAGCCAATGGTCAATATTTATCTTTTTTATTTGCCAAATTGTATAAATGAGGAATTCAATAGAAATGCGATGACCTGAAGATGTGCAACCCCTAATAAAATTTGAAAATGTTAACCGGAAGTGGACATTATACTATTAAGTGATGACCCTTGTGGACCCTATATCGATCTTTTTAATT
This sequence comes from Timema cristinae, assembly GCA_039000515.1. Taxonomy (NCBI): domain Eukaryota; kingdom Metazoa; phylum Arthropoda; class Insecta; order Phasmatodea; family Timematidae; genus Timema; species Timema cristinae. The sequence goes on along the minus strand of JBCFYV010009882.1, from coordinate 2,744,901 downwards.
GGTTCTAATATTTTAAAGAAGACTTTAAATCCTTAAAAATAAAATTATAAAATTTATATCCACGAGTAAAAAAAAAGTTTTACGTGAGAATAGTGCAATATGTGCTCTGGTTTGGTAGTGTACGAGTATTTTATTTCGTTTCACATATATTACAAATTGTGAGTAATTATCTCCATTTTTAAACAATGGAGCTAGAAAGTCTATGTGGAGTTCCGTATCATTTATTTATTTAGCACAGATTCTTACTATCCGTTCCGGATGTACGCCTATGTTCTAGTTACACTATTGGGTTAGAGAATAGGAAGGTTTAATTGAGATGAAATGCACCTTCATTATCCTGAAAGGAGAGTGGAATACCATTTATGAAAAACTACCCTTAGTCCACCTAACCTGGATTGAACCCCGATATCCCCTTCTTCGGCAGTCTAGACTAATACAAGAGTAGCGCGTTAGACCATGTGGCCACCGGAGCGTGTTCAATCTAAGTTAACTGACAAAGTGATGAAAATGTCGTAAGACAGAACACCCAATAATAATAACAATAATAAATTATTATTACTATTTTTATTATTACTATCGTCATTATAATTATATTGAGCCCATACAGATTTAGGTTATTAATAAAATGAACTTCCGTTTGCTCAATCAGCTAAACAGAAAATACAGGAGTTTTGAAATTTAAAATGGTCACGTATTTCTGGGTCCCAAATAATTTTCTGAGTTTTCGAACTTAGCACGCCATCTTGAAAAAGTTGCGGCCAAAACTTTTTCCCTATATCTCCTTTCTGGTTGGTCTCAAGATCAAGATAGTCAAGATCAATACTATAAAAAAGATGATTTGCTACAACTTTTGTCTAAAACTTTTTTTGTTGGACAAATAATTTCCAAATTTCGGTGGCTTGAAGTAGAAAACATTATGTGCATTTTTTAAAACTCTTGTATCAGCCCAAATATTGTTGTTGTTAACTATTAATAAATGCATATAAGCTCTTTGCTACACAAATAAAATGTTAAACCAGCTCATGTATACACCAACATGAGGTAGAACCACCGGCACTTTTTTTTACGTGGTATTCCTTGTGAGCCGAATCCACATCTGAAATCAAGCTTTAGACAATTATTGGAATCCGCTCCGCTTTGAAGGTCCAAGTTGACTGACATCTATTTCTTCGCTGCTTCGATCATCGAATAAGTCGAAATCTTTGTCGTCTTCACACAAGAGTAATGTATCGCTGAGGTTTTTTGATTTTTCTTCTTCTTCCTCAGAATTGATTGAAATCTGAGTTACATTTTCGCATGTTTGCCCATTGCCATAACCTCATACATGAATGTTTTAAAAGTTCAATTACAATTCATCGTATTTAAAGCACTTCTACCCAATGCACCTTTGCTGCCATAGCGTTAATGCTTTATAATACATACTGAATGCAGTGTGCTATGTAGACAAATTGTGCGACATTCAAAAGGTAACATACAAAACACAACTTAGGCGAGTTCAAAAATTAAAATTAGAAAGTGTACTTACATTTATTTTCATTGAGTTCATCTCTTTATTTGTATTATTATGTCCAAGATGAGATTCTCTGCGCTGCTCCTAAACAAATTTTAAAATTTCTAGTAATGTCAATTATTTATGACAGAAAAATGCCACCTTATTAGCACACAACTGTAATATATTGTCATGTTGTAAATGTTATGCTTGTAAAATATTTCAATTATATTGAAAGTGTGGGGAGTTTTAATAAAATGACTTGTATGCTTATGAGTAATGCAATAATTTGATGAGGAGCAAGCTGTCGCCATTACAAAAGCAAAGATTGCTGCTCAAGGATCTCTACTGACCTTGTGTACGTAAAAATAAATTTTGGGAACCTTAATGGTAGTTATGGTAATGGGTATGGATGGTGGAGATAGAAATTATATGTAATGTACAGTACCTTACCCACACTTGGGTAGAGGTATAGGGGTAAGCCATTTAGGGAAAACCACCTTCAATACATTCTTACGCCAGGCTTGAGCCTGATATTCATACAGCTAGTCCTACATGTTTTGCGACAAACGTTTCATATATTCCACTGTTTTATAATCTATTCAGTACAATTTAATGATTTAAAATGTATCGAAAACCCTTATAATAAAATGTAGCATCTCACTTCAGTGGTCGAAGCCTCAAAGGCGTCACTCTTGTGATTAACTGAATTGCCAATAACGAGGAGGTCAAGGTTTGAATTCAAGTCAGATGTACTGAGGTTTCATCATTCTTCCTCTATGCAAATGCGATAACATTTCCTATAAATTTAACCCTCCCAATCTATAACAAATTATCGTACTGTTATATATGTATACCAACTTAACAAATAGTGATCAGCGTTGACAGAAAAGAGGCACGCTTAATATATTTGATAAAGATATATATTTTTAAAATGTTGGTCCAATCTGCCAATAATAAACACGAGGAATGTTATTACATTACATTAAGCCGTAAACTAATAGGGCCTATTACAAAAATATGTATTTTAGTTTCAGGAAAACAATCCTCTAAGGCTTTTTTTTTTTTTTCAAAAAGGTTGTGTAGCCTACTTTATTGATACAATCAGAGGTGCTAATGACCTCATTGTGTCGATGCGCCTATGAATGACAATAATAGTATATTAAGATTATAAACATGTATTAATAGCTCATACTAAACTTTCTCTCAAGTAATTTATTCCAACATTGAAATTTTAAATATGTACTATCGCTACCCCCGTCCTGTGGGACTACGTGTCAGGAAGGGCTTGATGGGATGAATAGGTAGAGGCAAATAACTCTATAGTGTGATGTAGGATTTAGAACTAATTGAAAACATTTAGAAAAGGGTACTCGGTCTGTCAATGTCCCTACTCAGCATTACATGCCCTGACCTATCTTAGGTGTTATAATAATAATAATAATAATAATAATAATAATACTGTAATAATAATAGTACCTAGCACCACCTCTTACTACGCGTTCGGGCTATACGCTTATGTACTATTTACACTAATAGGTTAGGAATTGGGAAGGTTGAATATAGAGGACGTTAGCCCAAAATTGGCGTAGAGGGAGAGTGAAAAATCATTTAGGAAAAACACCAGAAAGTTACTCTTATAACTTAGATGTTTGATATATGTAATATTAAATATAAACCATTTAACAAATACCTAAATAGAAAAGTGTTGTGAAATGACCACAGCAAACTAAGTGTTTTTAGCTTCTATGACCATTCCTAAATGGCTGAAAATCAAACTAAATTCCAAAATCTGAGGCGCTCAGACAGTCTATCATTATATTTCGCCTGTGGTGTTATAATTCATATTTTTATTACTAGCATGGTAGCATACGTGAGTATTAACGTAATATAAGTAAATCTCGTTTCGGTGACCTCGTGGTCTAACGCGCTACTCTCGTGTTGGACTATACTGCAAAAGCTGAGGAGATTGGCGTTCAATCCCGAACGGGTGCACTGAGGGCGGTTTATCCTAAATGGTTTACCCTTCTTCTTCCTCCATGCAAATGTAGTTGCACAACCTCTCAATTAAACCTTCCTAATCCCTAGATCATTTGTGTAATTAATACAAAGGAGTATAACTAGAACAGTTAGTAAAATGCGCTGCTAAGAATAATTATATATATAATGTGTATGTCGATTGAAGATTTTCAAATGACAATCCAAACATAAACCCGTCGATATTGTTTTGTTTGGTTTATTATGTAAAAATGTTGGTAAAGTGTAACAGCTGCTCAACCCAGTATTTGTAGCCTATTAGTTTGACAACTATTTCTCGCAGTCTGTCTTATTCTAAATGCTTGGTTGGAACTTGGAGTTGTGTATGTTCTTCTACCACACAGCTATAAAACCTTTCTTTCACCGGAATAGATAGTAGTTTATCAAGACCCTTTCCACGAGAACACGCTTCAGTAAAAGTTTTGATCACTCGTGACGAATTATATTTTAGTATATTAATGTAATATACACGCGTAGCATACTATTTAGAATTGGGGGTAAACTGTAAACCGGTTCTATTGTCTTAGTCATAAACCACTAAGCGCGTGAAATTACATGTTTAGTATTCAGAAAAATATAATACCTATAAATATCACTTATTTTGTATTGATTCAAGGGTATTTTTAATTCATGTAATTCAAGTATTTTTCTGAAACACAATATAATCTAAACTTTATCAAATACATTTCCCATCGAAAATCTCTTATTTAAAATGTTTATATAAAAAACTATAGCTCCTAATCTACTTTGCAAACCATTAAAATATAAGTCTATACTTCGTGTTTTTTTTAATAAACTATCTTAAATGATATTTAAAGGTGTTTAACGTTTATTATATATGATGTATATTAAATGAGTAATTTTTTAATTTTATGTTTGGTACTCTAAATGAACTTAGTAAGAGCTAAGAGACCGTGTTTACAAAGTAGTGTGAGACGCTTCTACCCTATTTTCTCCCCAACCCCTTAACGCCATATGTGACACTCACTGCCGAAAGTGTATATCCTTAAGGCGGAATGGAAGGGATTGCGAGAAATGGCCGCTGTCATGCAGTTTTTATGGCAAAACTTTTTTTTTGCCAAAAAAAAAAAATATTGCTCCAGTACAAACATAGACTTTAATTTTCTTCACAGATTTATATAAACAGCTTTGAATATCCATTATGAGCATAGTGGCACTAGAAGAGAAACTTTTTAAATTAAAAGGGAATGTTGTAATTAAATTCCAAGACACCATTGACAATTATTCAAGATATGTTGTGGTCACCATGTGAAGACAATTAAATTTTATATTTGTACTGGAGCAATAACTAATTTATTTAGGCCAAAATATGTTTTGCCATAAAAACTGCAAAAACATTGGCTTTTCTCGCGTCCACTTCCTTCCCATCTTAAACGTTAAAATTCTCACTAAATAATGGTTTCACACATTTTTCACCACTAACAGACTGTATTGATAGAAGTTGGCTCTACCCATAGAGGCACAAAGTTGGAAACTTATGTAAATATTTAGGGCTGAGTTTATGCCACAAGAATATTCTATTTTCATAATTTGTGATGCCATAATTTTCATAAAAATACCTGAAAACTGTTATTCGAGCCTTAATTCTCCCTCGTTTTGTGGCCGCAACCTCGCCTCTTCCCCCCACCTATTAATGTGACGCATAGTCGTCAAGTGGGGGCAAATATCACACAAAATAAGTCTAAGAAAAGAGTATCCCATGTGTGTTAACTCGATTTAAAAGATATTTAAAAAAATTGAATTTACCTTACATAACACCATGCTATCTATATTTGTTATTAATATTAATTTTGTTTATTTGGGGTAAATCAACACAGTAGTTCCCAGTTCACCATGACTATTAAAAATATTTCATTTATAAGATTTCATCAGTATTAATAATAGTCTATCCTTTGATACAGTCGAATATGAAGTAAGTGATATCGCCTAATAAAACAATCAGTAATATAAATATAAGTGATAGCCATAAGGTTTGAAAGAGCTAAATGGTAATAAGGTTATCAAATCAGCAGATAAATTGAGTGAGTCTCTTTCACTACTTTGGCAGGTTCAGGAAATTATTTGATGAACATGTACTAAATCACTGGCATCAATCCAAATGGTTATAATTTTTAATATTACCAGCTTGTTGTTACACAAACCGGTTTTGTTGTGGAAGGAGATACATATGCCTATTCCGTTTTACTTGAGTCTCTCTCTCCCACACTTGCATGACTAGAACGGGTCTTAAAAAGAAAATAATAAAATATGATTGCTTATATAACACTTTCTTGTGATCCAATTGAACATATTGAACATTCAATTTCATATGTAATTTTATAACACTAATTCACAACTAATTTTTTTGTTAGTTTTATTGCGTTATTCATCTGAATAACTGTTGATATAATTAGTTGTAATTTATTCAACACATGATTAAATGTCAATTTTGCAACGATAGTAGTTACTGTTGTGTATATCTAAATATATATACACTATTTGTGGGCGATTTCCATTTTCTCGATTTGAAGTGAACTTGAATTTAATGTATGAAATATTTTCGAAGCCGAATCTAAGTTCGAGTCTTTCTTTGATAGTTGTATTATGCTCGAAAAAGATAATATTGTGGCTATTTGTTATAATGTTATATACTAAATTCAATTATAAAATGTCTTATTGCACAACTGTTTTAAATATTTGTTTGAATCTAGTAAATCAAATTGTTATCACAACTTACAACTCAATTACTTCAGATTTTTCCCATTTGAATATTGATATGTAATATCTATAACAGCTTATAGTGGAAATCAAATTACCTTAAATGTAGTATTTTTACTAACAAAGCTTTGTAATTGTTGAAGCTGACATTTGTTTCTAAGCCAAGATGAAGCTTCGAAGGTTCTCACACCCCTTATGTACACACAAATGCAAATGCATGCGTATATATATATATATATATATATATATATATATATATATATATATGTGTGTGTGTGTGTGTGTGTTTGTGTGCATCGTTAATTATTTTAACATATACCCATGTATACATTGAAATAATAATATATCACTCTTTTTTTTATGAAAAAGAAAAATATTTAAAATGTATAATTCGGTACATCTTTAAATTTTATTGATTAGATATAAATAAAATATCTTCTACAATGCAACGATTTCTAAAATCTAAGCCGATAAAATTTGAAAAGGTATATTAACCATGTAAGCATATTTGTAAGTAGCTAATCTAATGTATACAACTAAATCTTCAATTTTCTATACAATAATGTAAGAATATATTTTAAAACTAAACTTGTATATTATTTTTAAGGTTTGTAGGGAGATAATATTAACTAATATATTATAATAAATCAACCAGAGTAATCCATTTGTTCAGGCAATCAGTTTGGTTTTCAAAGAATTAGTATTTAATAATAATTCTTTGGTTTCACCTTGCTGAAAAAATATTAATAGATTTTTCAGTATACACATATTGAATTTTAAAACATTAAGTTTTATAAGCACACTACCCTCCGTTGTACAATTATTATGTTCTCACAATGTGACATTCTAGACATTTTACAAATGTATGATTAAAGGTTTAGTGGCTATATTAAATATTATTTACAACTATCACCCTTTATTGACATAATATTTTGTGGGGTAAGACATGGTGTAAAATAAAGTGTGGTAATTGTTATTATGTTTATACAGGAAGGCATGTTTATACAAAGTTGATACAAAGTCATGACATTTTACTTCACATCTTCTATTATCGTGAGATTCTTTTTTCTATACTCCTGGGTATCATTAATCATATCAACATCGTGAGTATTCATTTTTCGGAAGTCGATCTCCATTCCATGACACCACATTCGTCTTAATCTTCTTTGTTTGGCTCCCTGTGGATCGAATGCTTGAGGAGGGGGAGACGTAATGAGGTGAACGTTATTTCTTATTTTAAATTATTTTAAAGAACTTTTCCGACTTCCACCAAGCATATAACTGAAGTTATATTTATAAAGGATGCTCTAAAAGTGAAGCAATGCAAGAATAAATTTTCATCCTACTTTCTCAGTAGATTACCAATCGGAGGTTAAACACTAAATAAAAGAATACATGTACTAACACTGCTTCCTGGAGGGTACCCAATCAAATTTTAAGCCATTTAATTGTTTTCACAGTAAAAATATAATCATTATACCTGTACGTTTACTGGTTCTGAACATGATATAATTATGACTGATATGACTACCTATGTAATGTTTTAAATAGGCCTTCCTGGCCTTTGTTGGAATTCAAATTAATACATATACGGCAGTACTAAATAAAATATAAGATTTAATGCAAATATTAGTAATCTACTTTTAATTTTTATTATTTAGAGATAATGATGAAGATTTTTTCTAAAATTATTCATTAAGTACAATGATCACTATCACCCACTGAGGGTGTTTCATGATAAAAATGAAACCTTAGTTGGCTTACAGATCATTAACTTACTCTTTTTAGCTATTCGACCAAATATCGTTAATGATTGAAGATAAGCTACTATAAGTAGTGGACAAATAATCTTGCTATTACAAATTACGCTCATAGCTTGTTAATAATTAATAAAAAATATGAAACACATTCTATTGAGCGATACCAGTTTCAAAATAAATACATCTTTGGAGAGTGACTGAAAATTGACTTATTCAAGAATATCATTGCACATATATACATAATAAACGTCAATTGAGGTAGCGTTGAATGGCAGTGTAACATGGAAAATATTTTCATAAAATTATATTTCATATTTTTTTTTTAGATTTATTATAAAAAATAGTTTCTAGATCTATCATTCTACAATAGGCGTAAAAGCCATTCTTTCTACAAACGTAGATTAAACATCATTTTCTAAAAACATTTTCAGTGTTTTCAGTGTTCAGAAATGACTATGCGTATCTAGGTAAAAGTATTTTTTAACAACATAATTATCAATATCTGAATAGATATTTATTGCTAAAAAGTGTTTTTACTTGATGAAGAAACAATAGATCATGTTAAAATTATATATTTAAAGAGGAGATTTTTAACGAGGTTTTTTAATTTTTATGATCAGAAAATCACTCCTTTAGAAAAATGTTATTTGAAATATATCATAATAAGTTTACACATAAACCTATAAAATAGTAGTGTTCTTTTAAAAAATACATATTTTTCTGTCCTGCTATTATAATACTTAGTTTGAACGTTGTTAATTTTATAGCCACCCTAACTTCAAAATAAATTTAATTAATTTGATATAAAGATTATTTGATTCTAAAGTACACATTTAACGTTTTTCATATATAATTTAATAAATAAATGTATTCGAATTTTACTAAAAATATAATAAAATACACCAGAACTTCCAAAATGGCTAAGCCGGTGAGTAAGTGAACAGTTACGTCAGTAATGCCTTGTCTGATTAACGGGTGACAGGGTTTAAGTCCTGGACGAGTGTATTGAGAATAATATTTCTTAATAGTTTCCCACTTTCCCTTTACGGAAGTGTGAGTACACTTCCTCTAAGCCCTACATTCCTTATTCCTACCACATTAGTATGTAAAAGTGTGAATAGCATGGACGGATAGTAAGACGCAGAGCACGAAATAAAACATTCAATAAAAATAATAATATAAAACCATTAGCGTGTAGACTCCAACATGGAGGTCACTGGCAGAACACCTTGAAAAGTAATTACTAGGTCTATAGAAGGAAACTCAAAAAGAATATGTAGAGCATAAGAATGGTCCGTTAGAATCTTGCGAGTCCAATAATCGTATTGATTCATTAAATAATTTATTTTAGTCATTTCAGGCATGAACAAAATAAATTTTGATAATTAATTACATTGCCACAAATAAATTGATTGTTAATGTAACAAGTTATATGCTATAATTTGATTTGCAATAAGTAGACATTTTAATAGAGATGATCAATTTCAACATTGATATCTGGTGACCTTGATATATTTGGGGCATAAAGATAAAATTAGCCCACATTCGATTTCATATGGTCTAAAGCGTCATTATCACAATTTACTGGATTGGGGGAGAAGGGCTTGAGATTCATATGTTGCTCAAAAAGTTTGGAGATCCGTGGGGGCTTACATGTGATTAATCATTGTGTTTTCACCATCCTTTTCCATGAAAGCGCTGGTCCAATTCTTCTTAAAATACGCTTCTCATTCTTGCCCCTTAGATTATATCGTAAATAACTTGGTGTTAGTAAACTAATAAATAAAATTAAGTATTGACCTCGCATCACATCGCTGATACTTTACTTTACCCTTGTCAAACAAAAAATTAAGCTTTATGAAATTTGTTCATGATTTATTTATATCAGAAACCACAATTTGCTTCTCTCGTTGGCAGACTATTTCTTATTAAACGACTTAGACTGTGTTTTTTTGTGTGTTTGCGTAATATACAAGTAATACATTGTTTACATGGTATTAATTTTAAAATTTAATCTTTCTTGATCATTTAATAAACTAAATGACTGTTCAAATATGTAATGATCCCTATTCATCTTTGTAAATCAAATTATTAGCAGATAATACAATAACAAAATTAATAAGTGAAACAAAATCCAACAAATAATAAGAATAATAACTCAGAAAAATAGACTAATGATACAAATTAAGCATGTTTCAAATAAACATCTCGCCCATAAAAAACACATTATGGACCAAACAAATCTGACCTAAGTGCAAATGTTTTCAATGTTAACAATATAAAATATAATTTGTTATCACACCTTCTTTCCACGATTCCACTGAAATAAAGTGAACAAAGTGAAATCCTCAGGGTGCACGTATCTCATTTTGCTATCCGTCATTGCTTGAGAGATGTTGGAACGGAGGGTCAGGCTAAACTTATCGAAGGCACATTCAACCTATCATTTTATAAGGCGAGTGCACAAAAGAATGGAAGTATAATGTAATAGGGAGGAAATTTAATCTAAGCCTATGGCTCTTAGCGCCAAAAGTTAAGCAAAAAAGAGGCAAAGTTTGACTTCTAACCAAGAGACACACCACTGAGAGCCTTTCAAGGTTACAGCGCTGTCACCTAACAGAAGCTACTTTTAGCAAAGCAAGGTTAAGAGAGCCATAACAATTTTTGGAATAATTTTATTGAAATTATATTATTTTATCCTTCATTAATCACTATATAGATTTATAATATGATTTATAATAAAAACCAAATAAAGCTTCACCAATTATTTATCATGTAGGACAAACCCCTGGGAGGTTTTATGAACGAGACGCCCCTTTATTTCTGTTACTTTAAAATAGTTATAGGTGTATCATTAAGTGAGGCTTTTTTCAAGGGACGTTTGTGAGATTAATCTTCACTTTCTTCTGAGCCAAACAAAGGCGCAAATTAACTATAACCCGTAACTATTACCCGTAAAGTAAAAAATTAACTGTATTTCGGATATAAGGCAGGGAACAAGTGTAGGATTTGGGTTTATATATGGTGAGTTTACGTGGCATGAATATAGAATATGCTAAAGTTAGTATATTTGCCAACCAAGGATGATCTTTATCTAATTTTAATTATATAAACTTCATAATCTCACTTAACTTATTATAATTTATCTTTATATACTTGGCCGATATTTGAAATGGCTGGTATGCCGTTCTTATACTAAATCGTAGGGGAGACTGGCGTTAGTTATGACATGAGCTAGTTGATACATTTAGCTTTGTGATTAAACGGTTAGTAGCAAAACTTTTCTATTCATATCAAAGAAGAAGAATTATTTCTCCATTTCTCAACAAGAGGTGAGCCTAAACGATCAATAACCCTGTTTCTCAAATAATTGTGTAATGCTAACCAGCAAAAATAAAATGCCTGCCTTGTATTTGTTTCAGTTTACTGCTATAAAATATCAACACATTTTTTGTTTGATACTGTACTTCATGTAAACCATTAATTAGGCTAAAATACCATGAAGCTGTTATTCATATAATAATATTTAATTTATTGGGAGTATAAAACAAAACAATAACAATGGCGCCACGGGGCAGGTTGTTACATTTGTGTTGGTTCCTACAAATTATAATATATAATAATAATATTTAGCACCACGTCTTACTACCCGTTCGGGCTATACGCTTTAAGTACTAATTACGCTAGTGGACTAGGAATTGGGAAGGTTGAATTAGAGGAAGTGAACCCGCATTTGCGTGGAGCGAGAGGGGAAAACCATTTAGGAAAAACCACCCCGAGTTCACCCGACCGAGATTCGAACCTCGATCTCCCCGTCCTCAGCAGTCGAGCTCAACACGACAAGCGCGTTAGCCAACTACGCCACCGAGGCGGGTTACAAATTATAAACATTTCAAAACAATAATATTCTTAAAACTAAAACTGTTAAATATTCTATCATATGTTGCTACCACAGAACTACTTTTAAATAGTATAGTTATTTTTGTTTAGTTGTTAAACAACTAGATTAAACTAATTCTATATATATTCATGTAACGGGTTACAGTTGTATTAATTAAGTTATTTGAAAAACCGCCAGTAAACTATTTAATTAATGTTGTCCCCATCTCCTATTGCTTCTTTAAGTGTAATAATTCCATATAATTACGTCCATTTCCCAAGGCTGGACCAAGAAAGCAAACTAGATGTCATAAAAAGTGCCATTAAGCTATTCTGACTGACATATCAGAAAGAATGGTTAGTTAGTGAAGGATAAAAGAAAATAAAGCTGATATTAAGGTAGAGGAAAAAGCAAAAAAATAGATTAAGATGCCAGTTAACTTGTATTTTATTTAAAATTCTGTTAATTCACCAATATTCACTATAAAGATAAATTCTATCAAAGTTACGAACACCTACACATATTACCAAGGTATACATACACTCAATATATATATTAAACTGTAAATTAATATAGTTTCATTTGATTTTTCATTCATGATGAATTTACTTTTATAAATCCAAGCAATTTTAAAATATCTTATAGGAAATGTGATAAAAAATACTTGTAAAGTACAAAGTAATTTTTAAAGCTATATAATGGTTAATTTATCATCTACAACCCGCATCATTCACCACGGTGAACATACGTCAGGTTCGTCTGAGATTTGTTCTGTCGGTGACGGGAAGGTTGGATTTAAATACCACCAGGGTATATTGATGGTGTTTTACCTTAAATATATCCCTCTTTTCCTCCACGCAAGAGGGTGCAATTCTTCTGAAGTCCTACAGTACCCATTCCTACCCTATTGAGGAATTAAAATGGGTTTGGCCTGAACGAGAAGTAAAACCCAGAGGAAAAATAAAATATATCTTGTATAAATACATACATACATACATACATACATACATACATACATACATACATACATACATACATACATACATACATACATACATATATGCAAAGTCACTCCTTTTCCTTGCGGTGCGTCGTAGGCAAGAATTTGTGCATATCACCCATAAAACCAACAACTCCATACTTAATCCATCCTCCCACCAGCCGTGTCCTCAAAAGTATCCCTCATACACTTATTCATGAATATGTTAAACAACCATAGATATATAATACGACCTTGTTGAACACCTTGTCTAGTGCCTAACCATTCGTTTAAAACTTCATCCACCCTAACGTACGTCTTACCACCATCATGTACCGCTATAAATGCATTTACTAGCCATGCATGCACACCATACACTCTAAGAACATTCCATAGCATAGACCTATTCCCCCAATCATACGATTTTACAGATAAATGAATTCACAATAAATGTTTCCCTTACTGCCATATATTTGTTAATAACTTGTTTCAATACAAATATCTGGTCCATGCAACCTCCACCCGGTATGAAAACACATTACACACCCAAAATCTTGTCCACAATTTTTTCCCGCACTCCCTCAATTAAAACTCCCCCAAAAACGTTGCCAGGTATTCCCAACAACTAATGGCCCTATAATTCTTACAGTCACTCTTACTGCCTTTGCCTTTAAACAAAGGATTATTTACAGTATTCTTCTAATCATTAGAAACATTCGAAATTTCAGCACACACATTGAACAATTCACACAATCTGGCAAGTTGTACCATACCCTCAAACTTGAGCATTTCATTTGTGATCCCATCTACAACCGCAGCTTTGCCATTTTTTAACACTTTCATTGCCTCTAACACCTCAGCCTCTTAAATTATTTCTCTCGTAATACAATTCCCCCTATTTTCTGCTACCTTATACATGTTTTTGCCATACATTTGATCAAAATACTCCCTTTTTTGTCGCTCTTTTATACTGTTTTCATCTCAGATCCTCTCAACACGTTCATTCTGAATGAAAATGTATTTCCTTGTTCTCCTTGTTTCGTTCTGTTTACCCCTTCCAGAACAGTTTCTTATTTTCTTTACAATTATTCTGCATTATTTCTCCTTATTTTAATCTCATTTGCTCTTTACCCTGCTTTTCTTCTTTATGTGCATTCATATTTTTCTCTTTGTATATGTCTAACAACCTCTTACGTTCTGTTTCACTATACCCAGCAATTATTCGTATGTATACATATATTTTTTTTCTTTTAAAGGCTTCTTTCACCGGTTCATTCCACTCTGAATCTCATTTTAAGTTTACCACCACCGCAGATCAACACACATCTTTCGCAAGCTCAACTACAGCATGTATTTCGAAATTACATTCATTCTCTTGTAAATTTAATTTTTCGACCAGCAATGCTTCATATTGGGCTCTCACGCTTTTTTATGGTTGCTTTTCTACTTTCACTTCTTCTTCTCAAAATTCCTACCTAATTTAACTACTGAGAACAATAGGAGATGATCCGTTCCATATTTGGCTCAACGCACAGCCCTAGTATTATTTAATAAACTTATAAATCTCTCATCATATACAAAAAAAAACATTGTTCTCGAATCGCCCCTTTGCCATTATACAAATTAATATCTTTATGCTTAAACCATGTGTTCTTCATAAATAAACGTTTTTCTAAACACAGATTTACTAACTCACTACCATTCTCGCTTAACCTCTCCCCACAATACCTTCCTAACTCTCTCTAAATTCTCTCTATGGGCACCTATGCATCCATTCATACCTCCTAACAAAATAATTCTTTCACCCAGTTCACATGCATTCAAGTCTTCATTGAACTCATTTCAAAACACTACTCTCGCATTATCGTCTTCAGTCTCAACCGGACCATAATCAGCAACCAACATAATTCTATGTATGCCTATATTCATACGTATCCATAGAAGTCTAGATGACACCAGCTCATACCTTCTCACAAACATCTTAGCTGTTGGACTAGGATTAAATCTACTCCCCGACTTTCAGCTACCCATTCATCCACACATGACCATATTGCCAGGCTACCATTATTATTCATCAAAACATATTTTCCTTTCCTCTTGGTTTCACATACACACAGAATATCAACTTTTCTTCCAAACATTTCCTCTAACTGTTCATTCTCTTTACCACACACTCGTCTCACATTCCACCTTCTGAAGGTAAGAGTCCACTGCTCCGCATCTTACGCATCGCACGAATCGGATTTGTTTAGTGTACTGCGTCCATTGGTCCGTATTGCACGCGTAGGATTTTTTAATTCTTTATATTATTTTAACTGAGACTGCGTCCACTAGTCCACTTCGCACAAATCAGATTTATTTATTTCACTAGCTTTGACCACTGCATTCTGAGAGTAAGTATTTCCAAACAATAACCATCACTGTCCTAATATATATAATGACATCACTGGCACGGGAAGTCGTTAATATAAAACTAAAATATTTTTAAACTATCATTAATCTAACAGCTTGTGTAACGGGCTAAACTTGTCCGGCCCCTTTTGTGATATAAAGAAATGTTGAAACAACTAAACATGGGTATATAAACATACGTATTATCTACATACTAGTCCTGTAATACATAACAATCTGTGTTACATACCAACATTGTGGTGACTTCATGGGAATATCCCGGCCCTATCGGATGAGACGCCATTGGAATAGTGGTGGGACCACAGCACTCAATAATGTTGCACTCGACTGGCTAGAGTTTCCGGAAAGACCGAAGGCGGCTATTAAACAGTCCACTATGTGGAGCTGACCTTCAAGAACTTCGTAGAGTGTCATCCCCCACCCTTCACTTTCTTCCATCCCGGCATGCTTCGCTTCTACTGCTATATAACTCCAGGGCTATATAGCTTGGCAACGATATGATTGCTATTGCCGATAGTCTACGAGACGGACATCGCACATCAAAATAATTAAGCATCTGCACAGCGGTGGCCATGTTGTTCACGACGAGGGGTCAGTTCGACCGGAGGAAGTAACATGTATGGCTATAGTTCAAAGGAGGAATAGGGACTAACCTACGTCGTGTTTAGACCTAGGGATAGTTGTTAGGTTTTTAGGAAATAATAGTTATTAGGTGTTTAAGGAATACTTAGGATTAGGTGTTAAGGGAATATTTATTCTGAGGATCGGCCAACTTTGTTATGTAAAGTCTATTGTTATTAGCTTAGTTTAAATATTATGATCTTGCGCTTCACTCAAACTCCCTGCTGATTCCTCGAGCCAGCGGTGTAAAATGGGAGTGTATCCCACGTAATAACCTGTATGACCATTTACCTATTTCAGAGGTAGCTTGCTGGGGAAACGATAGTTCTGATAATTCGAGGGCCTTGGAATGATGCCTAGTTTATGGTGAACTCCAGTTGGGGTGTTAAACCTGTGAGCCACCTCTGCCCCTATGGCACGGCCTACGGTGATATATATATATAATTTTCTGTTTAGGGTGAACTCCTGTTGGGGTGTTCAGCCTATGGGCCACTTCCGCCCCTCTGGCACGGCTCTTAGACTTAATTATTTGACCATTAATTTTCATCTTGCTTTTCCTCTGTGGATTTTCCTTTGCTATAGTACCGTTGTTGCTCTTACGGAATGTTCCTAGCCTCCTAATGAGATCAAGTTTGACCTTCATGTGCTTCACGCCCTTAAAACTTTGGTCTTTGCCTAGCCAAATATCTTGATTGACATAGTCAAGGCTATAGACCGTACTCCTTGAGATTGTGTACCTATGATGTTTTATGTATCATGTGCAATTGCACGTTCATTAAAACATTGTTATTTAAACTTATCCTTGTATTGTTATTTCTTATATATTTAGATTTATGTATGTATTGTTCCACCTGAATTATCCCATCACCGAGGGCAGGGTGGGGTGGTGGTTCACTGGTGCTATTGTAACTAATATAATTTGATTTCAAAGTAAAAAAATTGTTCTTTATTTTATTTAAGAAATTTTTCTTCGATTTTAAATTTATCAAAGTTATTTTGAAAAGAATAATCGCTAGATTTGATTCGTGAGTAATATGTAAATAGAGATGTAAAGGGGAAATAAAAACTGACTCACACGGGGTAGTTCGCGAAATGGTGGAGGATTAAACTGCAAGCTGTAGTTCGGTCGCGAAAGATGAAGTTAGCGAACGACTGACCCATAAGAAAGAGTTCACGTACGAATGATCCACAAGAAGTAGCTCGCAAACGACTGAACCCCAAAAATTAGTCCACGAACAATTGAATTGTATAAATGAACTGTTCATTTCAGTGAACTAAATCACTTTGAACCGTTTCCAACAGTTAACTGTACAGCCCATTTCTAAGCTAAAGAGAGAGAATAAATCTGAGAATTATGAATGCGAAAGGTGCGAATGTCGGGGAGTGCGTCCATTGATGCGCATCGCACACATCATAAGCATCGTACGAATCGTATTTTAATTTGTCTCGTGAAGTTCCATTGGCTTTGCCAATGTACGATGCGTACGATGCGGATCAGTGGACGCAGTCTCATTAAAAATAATGTAAATAAATCAAAAGTCCGATTCGTACGATGTGGACTAGCGGACGCGTAACTAATAGTCCATGTTCTCACCTGCTTGTCAACAGATGGGCCTTTCAGTTTTAGCCTCAGCAACCCATCAAACCTTTGGTCATCCGAGACTATTGTTTCACAGTTTCTCTTAGTAACTTGAGTATAATAGGTTACTAGCCTTGATAGTACCTTTACCTATGACAGTATTCGCTACTTATGGTAAGGATGCTGTACCGATCGGTGTTGTTACATTTTATCCAGTATACCACAAGTACAACCATTGCTCATTCTTACTATAAGTGCGCTTGCAATGTTCCTACAAACCAGTATCCAACTAAAGAGACTGCTTTGCTGACCAGTTTACCGTTCCCGTGTCACTAACACTAAGAAATAAGGCGGTGCACCAACACACTTTTAGCAAACTTAATATTACTGAATTATTTTAGAAATTTTGTTTAGCCTGAAAAATGTATTGAAATAAGCCTATATATTATAAATGAAAGTAACAATTTACCCGTTTACTGTAGCAACTCATACCCGCCTCTTTGGTGTACTTGGCTAACACGCTAGTCGTGTTGAGCTCGATTGCTGAGGATGGGGAGATCGAGGTTCGAATCTTGGTCGGGTGAACTGGGGGTGGTTTTTATTAATGGCTTTCCACTCTTCCTCCTTGCAAATGCGGGTTCACTTCCTCTAATTCAAACTTCCCAAATTCTAATCCATTAGAGTAATTAGTACTTAAGGCGTATAACCAGAACGGGTAGTAAGACGCGGTGCTAAATAATAATAATAATAATAATAATGTAGCAACTCATCTATTCACGGAGTAAATAATAACAGAATTAATTTAAAATAATTTTATTAAACTTTCCAATACCCATTAAGGTTGATTAAACATGAAATTATGTATAGTTAATGTAATATTTTATTATTTAGATAGTTTAAAAAAAATTGTTGCAACCATCCCAAGCCTCTCCCACTCATCAAAGAAATTTCGGACAGTGATAAAATAACTAAAACAAACTCGTAAAATGGCATAGATCACATTCCAACCCTTGGAGTTGTTAGTAGTTAAATATTCGTAGATTTAATTATTATTTTACCTCTAGAAGTTATAAAAAATACAAAGGGAGATTATTACATGACTATTGAGCTGCTAAAAGTGTATGTATATGATACACACAATTATGGAAACTGCCCATTACATTAATTTGTTAAATTTATACCCATTCTGTGACATGGCCTCTTCTCTGGACCATTTCACGTACTGGGCAAAAATTACATGAATTGGAAATTATTTTATTATCTACTACAATGATTAATATACAATCTAAAATAAATATTTACTCAGCTAACTGATGCAAAGCCTTTCGGATATTGAGTATCAATACCTGGAAATTGTCGATATGGAAATATGAGTAAATATCCATCCTCTATATGTATATAATGAAAACTATCCCAACCTAGCTTATCCTAGAATTCCAAGCATCAATAGATAATAATTTTGATTATGTTGGAACTTGTTGCCACATTGAAGATCAGGTTATTTATAAGTTTGGACGGTTTATAAATAAAAATATTATTCATTGCATACTTACCACGGCAACAGAGGACTTCTGATATTTTCAACACTGCGATTTAATCTTAATAATAGTCATAATAATAAAAATAATAATTATTATTATTATTGTTATATATTATATTATATTATATATTATTATATAATAATAATGATTAATACTATATAATAATAATCAATATTATTATATAGTAATAATACTGATTATTATTATATATTCATAAAAATATAATGATTATTATTATTATTATTATTATTATAACAATAATGATTATTATTATAGTTATATATTATATAACAATAATAATAATGATTATTATAATATAATAATAATAATTATTATTATTGTTATTATTACATACCAAATACCTTACACTATTATTCTTGTTGCTAGCATTAAGCGTTCAAACAAACGTTGATACATTCATATTACAATTATTATAGCAGCTTGACAGTTCATAAACAGTATGAGATTTTGATTGGTCCGTGAAATGGAAAATTGAAGAAGATAGTCCAGCAGAAAATTGCCCACTTCTAGAAATGGCTATCTCAATTTTGGGGTGTAACATATATAAAATAAGATTTGAGATCTGTAGATTCAATTAAAAATATTACCAAAATACTCTTCATTGTCTTGATTAGAACTGATTTATATATCTTACTTAGTCAAAATATAATATGTATTGGATAACAAAGATCAATTATTATTTTTTAATTTTCAATAAGGGTATTATTTACCATCTAGTGCTAGCTTGGTTAATTTATTACTAGTAGTTCTAACAGTAAGTTTGAGAAACAAATAATAATCATGAATAGTTTTTATTATTAGACAGGTTTATTGTGGTCTTCATGGCTGTGGTTCAAAGGTTGTGCCCTTCTTAAACTGAATTCTCTCTGATCGCCTCAGGTACCTACTACAAGAAAGAAAAAAGCACTGTAGAGTGGGATGTAGTGTAAAGTGAGCAGGAGGAGAAACCAATGTAGATATCTGCACCAAGAATTGAATAGGTGGACTGAAGGTCAGCTGGTATTCAACATTCCCCTGTAGCTGTCTGTGGTCATGGTTCTCATGTGCACGGCAAAACTCGATTGAATCGAGACCACCACTCGTACCACCATTATAGAACATTTTATAAAATGTGCCAGGCAAGCCATTTGGAGACAATTCAGTGTGTATGTACCGTCATAAATTATTGCACAGACTACTATGATGCTACAGACGTTGGTGTGTTCTTCCTAAATAGCTACCCACTCTTCTGTTATACAAATCTAGGTACATTTAATCTAAATTATATCTTTATTCCCCCATCAGATTAGAGTAATTAAATGTGAATAACCCAGATTGGTAGCAAGACGCGGTGAGAGAAAGAAAAAAAGAACCAAACTTATTTCACTCTTAGTAACAAAATATTTATAATAATTTCTAATGCTGTACATCATGCATTTCCCAGTTGATATGGCTAATGGTGATGACATTGAAATACGCATTTGAGATTGTTGATGATGATTTAATGGGTAGCACAGTTCATGCGTAAAAACGAGGGTAGCTTGACATGTTTTGGGGTAGGAAAAGGCAGAGGGGGAGAAGAATGAAGTTAGGGGTCATGGTAATTGAATGATTATACGAGTGAGTTAATGTGGCTGTCATGAGTAGAGCTAGGGGTGAAAGCTAGGGAGACTTCTGAATGGACTTACTGTTATTAAATGGAAGCGTTTATACTCTAGTCGAGTGGTGGGAGAAGCTCACTTTGTAGCTAGGATACCCTGATTCAATTATAGTTGTAGATTCCTAGAAGTGTGTTGTTTTTTTATTTTAGGTTTCTCATAATCAGATAGTAAACGTTATATTAGAAAGCCTTATTGTTTAGTATTAGGAAGGATGGTCTTAGGTCTATCTACTTCGTTACAAGTATGCTGATATAGTCCTTTCTTCAAATTGAACTTTAAGATTATTGTTATTACCTGCTTCGGTAGCCACAGGGCCTAAGGCGTCACTATCACAATAGACCATACTGCCGATGACAGGTAGAATGGGGTTTTAATCTTGGTCAGGTCTATTGAAATTTGTCTTAATAAATGGTTTCCCACTCTCCTTCCAAGCAAATATGAGTAGATTACCTCTAAACTGTTTCCTTCCTCATCACTACCCCATTAGAGTAATATTTATTATATGTGAGTATAGCCTAAACTGGTACTAAGACAAGGTGATGAAATTTGTCTTATTGCTAACCGCATCGGTGGGTTTGTGGACCAAACATAAGGCTCATTTATTCAGGTCTTCTGGCGACGGAAGACTTGGATTACTATCGTGGCTGAGTATATATAAATGGTTTCTTACTCTCCCTCTTTGCAAATGGAAGTAGTTTTCCTCTGAGCTTTACCTTCCCCATTCCTACTCTATTAGTATGGTTGAATATGGCTAGCGCAGACGAGAAGTAAAAGGCTTTGCACGAAAGAGTGTATTGTTTTTATCGACCGTAACTATGAGCAGAATTTTGTTTAGTGCTAAGCGTATTACTAAATCGCTATCAATCTTAAGGCACCAGATGAGGCGTGAGAGTTTTAAATAAATAACACTCTTTCGTTCGTAAAGAGGATGTGCGGCCACAAAATTTAATCATGAAATGGTTTTATATTTAATATAAAAATATTTCATGAGTATATTCTAGTTTCCCTGCACAGAATATGTATATGTAAACCATTGCACTGATCGTTTTGGTAGTTACATTCAATACTCCATGTCTTACTACCCGTCTGAGATCTCTTCATAATTACACTAATTGTATAAGTATCTGTAAGATAGAATCTACAAAAACTGTACTCAAATGTGACTGGGAAGAGAGTGGGGAAGCTATTTAGGGGGAAACAACTCAGATTCAAGCCATGACACCCTGCAGTAACCTGGAAAACCAGATGATATCGACATGATTAATACACATTTCCTAATATCAAACGATAAGTGTGTGTCATGCCCTAGAAGTGAAAGTGTCATCATTATATGATGTAAAATGTAGACTATTATGAGCTATTATTTAGTGATTTATGTTTCATTTCCTTCTGTTAGTAGTTTATTATCACGTGAACTAGTAGCGATTTAATCTAGAAGTTAGGATATAGATGGCTAGCTTACAGTAAATTCACCCACATTATCTTTGAGAGAGAAGTAAATAAACAAATTGGATTTTACATATGAAAAAGAGAATCACTGCATCAATTCTAGATTCTAGCCCTGACCTACTCAATAGCTGTGGAGTGACATTTCTCTAGAACCTTGGAATGCTCAGCCACTACTACACACAAATTATTGTTTGAACCGTCAATAGCTATAAGAATGTATGTTTCTATATACTATGACCACTATTTAACTACACAGAAATATCAATTACCTATGCTTTGATTACAGCTATACCTA
The DNA here is from genome assembly GCA_039000515.1 of Timema cristinae. Classification (NCBI taxonomy): domain Eukaryota; kingdom Metazoa; phylum Arthropoda; class Insecta; order Phasmatodea; family Timematidae; genus Timema; species Timema cristinae. Next base: position 2,722,480 of record JBCFYV010009882.1, on the reverse strand, counting down.
ATCTAAATGAAAGCAATGCACTATTTTAACACCACGTCTTACCACAGTTCGGTTATACACTTATGTACTAACTATGCTAGTGGGTTAGGGGTGAGAAAGGTAAAATTTAGAGGATATGTACCTACATTTGCGTAGAAAGAGAGAGTAGAAAAATATGTAGTTGAAACTACTTTCAGTACACCCTACCGGGATTGAAACACAATAGCCCCGTTTTCGGCATTCTAGTCTAGTTGCGAGAGTAGCTTCTTAGACCATGTGGTCATCAATGTAGTGTTTTTAAATACAAGCGACACCATCGTTTATACAAAATTTTCAAAAATCTGTTAACAGTAACACTTAAGTGAATATTTCCCTAAAAGATTAGACACTGTTAATTATCATGAAATGTTCTCCCTAAATATCCATTTTGAATTTAATAATTGGAGATATTTTTGGATAATTTCAAATTTCCAAAAAATATGTCATTTGTAAACCACCATTAATTTTAGATCTAAGAGTTAAAAGCAAGTTTAACCTTGAGGGAGGTTTATAATTACAACATATAAATATAATGTGTGAACGAAATCTATAAAACTGTTATGGCTATAGCTCTTGGTATAAATAGGCATAGACCGGGTCTGAATGGTCCGTCCAAGTGGCCTTGGAAACCGAGTGTACTTGAAAGTTGAAATGGCATCAGCTTAAAGGGCGGAAGTTATTTTTGATGGTGTCAGAAGTCTTTCAAGTGTACAATTGCACCCTCACAGCGCACTTTACTGTGGGGCAAATACAACTTGCCCTTTCTTGCCCACTTTAGTTCAAATAATGTTTTATATTGATAAAAATATTATATTTTGTGTGGAACTAGAATATAACATACACAAACTGTCAAATGAAATTAATTATGTTGTGTTATTTATACATATATCCATGTTAAACAGTTAAATTACTCTTTCTTACGTGAAAATCTATCTTGAAAGGAAATGTATTTTCAGTTTATTTATAGCTCTGCAGTAAAAATCGTTTAGAAATAATACTTTACTGATATAAATAACTTAGGGAAAATAGAAATGTATATATATATATAAGTATATATTTAATAATTGCTCTAAATTTGCAGAAATGTTTTACTTTTTTTCACCCCTTCGTTTTTGGTGCGGAGTTGTCATTTGTATGTTGTGTAGTGACTAAGCCTAATGCATTATTCAGCAGAATGTTTTATATAAAGAGATCTATATGTATGTCAATTTATTTTTAAATCCCTATAGGTATATTTATTTATCCGTAAATACCTTTACCCGCTTTATTTTTTTAAATAATAGTTCAATATTACCACTATAGAGTGAACTTATGACACCATGGACAAAAATCTATCAAAATTCTATCTTGTGGTCATTGTAACGCGTGATAAAGAAATCCCTCCCAGAAACCTCTGGCAGTACTATGCTGTCTGAAAAGTAGTATGCACCTATGCACATCAAGGTGCCAGAAACGTTTTTGATTAAAGTGCACAATAAAGTTTACAGATGTGTAGGGCGCAGACTATTCAGACACGGCCATACAATCGGATGAGAATAATAATTATAAAACTTATCTTTTTTTTAGTTCAGAGGTACATAATATCAATGTAAAAATTGGTCACGATTGCAAGACTTTATCTGTAAGAAGAAAATATTTAATTTAGAATTTCCTTTTGTAATTCCCCCATTAACTGAGAATGGTAAAGTATGATAAATATATTTCTAGGTGAAACTAGCAAATAATATTCAAAGGGGTTTCTCTAAGTTGGTGCTATAAATAGGATACAATTTTCTTATCGTTGAGTGTCATATTAGAGGCTTTATAATGAAACTGGAAAATCTTATGGTTACGGATATAAACACTATCTGCCTTAAATTATAAGTGAAGAATGACAATGCGCACGGGAGGAATCCCAGGATAGAACCCCGTGTCAGGTTGTCATTTTTCATCTAATTTAATATGCTCTTATATTCAATGGAATATATAGTCTATAGATAGATTAAAAAAAAAGTTTTGTTTGTAATTTTGAAAATAAAAGTTCATAAATTAAATAAAATAGTGACCAGTATTAATGGCACAGTAAAGCCAAGCAAATAAATAAATTCATCAGAAGGAATTTTCTTTAGTTTATATTAAATACAAATAGTTCGAAATTCTTAATACTATCAGTTATCTTAAGCAAAGGTTTGTGAATTGCATTAGTAATGAAACTGTATCTAGTCGAGTCTAATAAGGGTGTATTTTTCCAAAATGGTTTCCCACTCTACCTCCATAGAAATGTGGCTGAATATAACCTTCCTCATCCCTAAAATCACTAACGTAATTAGTAAATAAGCGTATAACCCTAATGGGTAGTAAAACTCAGTACCAAAAATAAATAATAAAGAGCCTGTGATGGTTGAACTTCTGAACAAGACATTCATATGTGGGATTAGGTGTGCTTTAGTCAAGAAAGGAATTTTCTAAAGCATTTATACTAAAAAGGAGGTCCTTCGGGGTCCTTAAGGTGTCCACGACATATCAAAGAATGAAATTACATTTTTTAAATAAGGTTTTGTGTAATATAATATGTTATTACACTACTGCAACCAACTAAATCCTACGCATTAAAGATTCAATCATATTTTACGAAATAATATACTATACAACATAATGGACATAAGATGGGTTAATTTTTATAAAAATAATAATTTATTACTTATCAGAAATCAGCAGAAATGTTTGGTTGAATTGCATTTATTTCCTTAAACATAACATTCTTTTATTGACTAATTATGAATTTGTTTCCTCCACTGGTTATAATTTTCCATAAATAACCTTCATTTTGAGGAGGAATAAAGAATTCATTTCGGGTGACCTGGTGATCTAGGGGTAAGGTGTCGGACTTCTGTGCTGAGGTCTGGGGTTCAATCCTCGGTCCCGGCACAGATTTATCTGATTACCAAACCCTTCCTTCACCTCTGACAAGACATCTTGTGAATGTGGGGAATGCCAGGCCTCCACCGTGGTTCGGATTCCACTTTAAACAGTAGGTCCTCCATTGCATCTCACAATCACCCTACCATTACACATTAGCGTAAGTGTGTATAACCCGAACGGGTAGTAAGACGTGATGCTGCTGCTAATAATAATAATAATAATAATAATGATAATAATACACTTATAATAATAATAATAATAATAATAATAATTATAATAATGATAATAATACACTTATAATAATAATAATAATAATAATTAACTTATTATAATAATAATAATAATAATAATAATAATTCACTTCTAGGATTGAGAGAAGATTCCATCTTCCTAAGTATCCTATTTGCCGATATGAATGGATTGCCACCCCCATTCTGGGTCTCATAAATAAGAACCAGCTTGAGAAGATAGTAACAAAGTTCCAGTAAAGTTCAGGTAGTTCTCAATCAGTCACAGCATTCTTCGTTCCCTTCATTACCATTACTTATTCTACTCGGCTCTGTTAAGTTCTCATTCACAAACAATGTTAAAACGATAAAATGGAACTATAGCGAATATAATATTAGCAATATTTTGTAAAGTTCATTGTGTAATTTCATCATAAATAAAATAGATATAATATTTCTAGTTCAATCTAAATATAATATAATATTTAGCACCGCGTCTTACTACCCGTTCGGGTTATACGCTTTATGTACTAATTACACTAATGGATTAGGAATTGGGAAGGTTAAATTAAAGGAAGTGAACCCGCATTTGCGTGGAGGAAGAGTGGAAAACCATTTATGAAAAACCACCCCAGTTCACCCGACCGAGATTCAAACCTCGATCTCCCCGTACTCAGTAGTCGAGCTCAACACGACAAGCGCGTTAGCCAACTACGCCACCGAGGCGGGTATTCAATCTAAAATTAAAATAATGGCCACTATGACAATTCTAAGAAATACATGTTTATATAGGTTCATTAAACATATAGAATAATATTGCAACATGCAACGTAGTGATTAAAATATTGTGAGTTTTTTTAAAAGTATTAACTCGCCTCGGTGGCATAGTTGGCTAACGCGCGTGTCGTGTTGAGCTCGACTGCTGAGGACGGGGAGATCGAGGTTCGAATCTCGGTCGGGTGAACTGGGGTTGTTTTTCCTAAATGGTTTTCCACTCTCCCTTCACGCTAATGCGGGTTCACTTCCTCCAATTCAATCTTCCCAATTCCTAATCCATTATCGTGATTAGTACTTAAAGCGTATAACCCGAAAGGGTAGTAAGACGCGGTGCTAAATATTATTAGTATTATTTAAGTATTAATAAATGCTTTATAATATATGAGTATTGAACAATATTTACTTTCTTGTAGAAGAAAACTTTTTAAGCTAGAATAAACACGCCTGTGTTCACGCAGAGTAAGTGTTAGGCTCCTTAAGTCTAGTTTGTCAGTGACGGGGAGGTTTGGGCTTTAATCCCTGCCTGGTGTACTGATGATTGTTTTCCTAACTAGTATCCCTGTCTGCGTCCACGCAAATGTGTGTATATCTCCTCTAAATTCAATCTTCACCAACTCTAACTCATTAGTGTAATTAATAGTGTATAGCCAAATTATAAAAATGTAATACAACTGTAACTTATTTACTCAAGTATTTCAAACTACTTTTCTTACATTTAAAGCTAAAGTGTATCTTTATCTTCAATTATATGTCATGAATACTTTAATCAATATTATAATCACTAAGTTCACTGCAAAATAAAATAAAATTTATCAATGGCTTCATTCTGATGCACCATCAAGTAATGTAACCTTCTTGTAACCTACGAGGAAGAACGTCACCTTGCTTGATTTTAATAGTATTAGGGTGTTAGCTATAAGATGGTGCTACACTGTAATCAGTCATGCTAAGATTGCTCATTTTCAGGTTAAGCGAAATGTGCAAAAATAATAGTTAGTATCTCTTAACAGTCCTGAAACTGTAAATATTCAACTAACCTATTAGGATCTAATTTGTCCAAACATTACTCTTGCATAAACCATAATTTTGACAAATAATGGTACGACACAATCACGCGTACTCTTTTTCTCAATATAATCTTAGAATCATGTAGATCCAGTATTATGATCTCAACTCAAGGTGTAACTGTAAAACATAATTTATCAAGTTTACACGAAATCGATAAAAATGCTTCTGTTGCACCCCCAGATACAGACAGACAGGCATACAGAGAGACAGAAATGTATAACCCACTTTTCCGAGCTAGAGACACACATATTTTCTCTATATTAGAGAATTAAAATTATTTTTAGATGTAAAAACACTTTACACAATTTATTGATAGTAGTAACTAACCACTGCGATGGCAAATTTAAGTTATTATAATGTGCAAGTTTCCAAAAATACAAGATTTTTAAGTTAATGACGTGAGTTCAAGACGGACTCAAAGACAAGGATTTTTACTAGTTTATTTATGCTAACACAAATGGCTGTAGCCTCTAGACACTCATACATTTTGTGTTATTTATACCTTTTTCACTTTAAGCAGTACATTAAACTATTTTTAATAAATAGTCACCTTTCATTATAACTGTAATAAGATTAATGTTAGTTAGAACCGCGCTGTACTTTAATAAATATAAATTGTTTGTAATGTGAATTTATCTTGTCACATCACTACCTTTTCACAGGAGTATAAAACTGTAAGATTGTAAGACAATTAGAGAGTCAGACGGAATAAACACTCAGACCACGGTCTAATATAATCTTTAGTTCCAGTGATCAGATGATACTAAAATGGCGGACTAGGTTGGCATATGTGTGGCTCGACTCATGTTCATTTAAGTAAATGTAGGTGTTAAATTAAGGTTTAGTTGTGTTCATATGTAACAACTAGTAATATTGCCTGATTAATATTAGTAATAATGACATTACAGCTTTGTGTTATTTTCAACAAACGTCAAAGTGAAAAATTGTATCTAGTACGTTATGGCAGACAAGTAAATAGTTGCCAATAATATGGACTTGCAATCCTTGATGCTAGAACGAGCTAAAGAGGTTTTGGAAAAAAAGAAATTACATTATCTTCTGGTCATCAGTATCATGAAGGCCGTAACACGTGTTGTTGTGAAAGAGGTCAATTAATACACTCTTCAATTCTCTATTGAATCGAATTATAATTTAGGGAGCGAGCTAAAGGAAGATGCGTGTTAAGGAGATTTATAACTGTAAACGGGAGATTGCTACAGCTACAAACGATCTGGAACAATACCAAAGGCGAAACGGTGTTCAGTGTTCGGTTTTTGGAATCTCTGAGAGGGCAGGTGAGACTACAGACGTTTTAGTGTACAAAGTTCACAACAAAATGAATATTGCTAATAATATGCTTGGATGACATTGATAGAAGTCGTAAAATAGGCCCAAAGAACTAACAAAACACAACCTCGTCCTATCATTGTTAAATTTGTGTCCTGCATAAAGCTCAGCGAGGTGTTTGGATGTATGACAATACTTTAGATCACAAAAAATAAATATGAAAAGTAGGTGCCACATTTGTTTAGACTCTTTTCAATCCACATACCTTATGCTAAGCACATACCAAAAAAAATTATCTGTGAATATAACTTACTAACTTATTGAAGTCTTCTTTAAATCTTATGTGAAATCTTAATAGTTTAGTGACGATAGTAACGGCATCAACTTTTCAACTAAGGTTTAACACTAAGATATACGAATCTGGTTACTATTTAGTTTCAGTGTGCAGCTACGTAACTATTGTTAGTTACAAGTTGTAGGTTTTATGATTGCCAGAAGACATATTGTTCTGGGATCATTTATTTTACTATTCAAGAAACATTGTTGGTGGAACTAAAACAAGTCTTTATTCATCTTAAACATCTTCAACCCTCATATCAATTTAACTATATTGTTAAAGAACTAATTCAGATAACTACAATTAACTTTCTTTATTATATCCAAAACAATATATATTATATATATACAGGCTTACATGATGAATATGTAATTTACTCATAAATTGTTATTAAAAATTATTGTGTATACACTTTCGAATTACTATCAAAATGAACATTTTTGTGGGATGTTTGTAAATATAAAAATAGTAGGTAGTTAATTTTTGTTGATATAGGATTTTATATTTGCTATGATTTATTTATATTGATTAACTTGTATTTATAAAGTATTTAATGTATAATATTAAAATAAAACTGCATCCGTATTTGTATTTGAACTATATTTGTTTATAAGTGTGTAGTTTTTTTTAGTTGTGCTGTGTAAGTTATTAAATTTTTATTTTAAATATGAATAACTTTGTTCAAGTGAAGTCTTTTTGGTATCACTTCTTTTGTATTTATAAAATATTTCGCATAAATTTACATCAGCAACACATGTCCTCTGTAGATAATTATTTTATGAATGTGAGTTTTTGCTGTATTTTTTGGCGGGGAATTCTATGGTGCCGGGATCATGATAAACAATGCAAATAAACTAGTGTATGATCAGGATTCACGTAACATAAATTAACAACTCAAGCAAAATAAAGAATATATATATATATATATATATATATATATATATATATATATATGTATATGGACTGTTTGAAAACAAATTGTTCACTAAAATGAAACCCAATGTTTGGGGTTGGTTAGGCTGCAAGTACTTGCTATTGAAGCTCACTGGATATACTATATGAAGTGTAACAAGAGGCTACGGTGTATTACAGCTCTTTCACACTAACTATTAGGTTTCTCCGGTCAGGTCCCGGACCTGATGGAAACCTGAAGAGTGGTAGTGCATTGAAGTAAATGGAACCTTTCACACTATCAGATTCCTCCCGACCCCAGATTGCAATCGGACAAGTCGACTGGACTGTCAGGCTCCTTGATACTGGATGGAGTTGTTGTGGGGTTTAGTATGTAATGCGCGCTTTCACACTATCAGGTTTTTTCCTGACCGGTCCAGTTTGGTTCCCTTAGTGACTGGAGTCTCGCGAAAATCTTGTGTTGTGTCTTGTTGTCTTGTGCAGTGTTTTGAGTAGTGACAAGAGTGAATATTGATATATAACTATTTATTTAATCCGTTGAGAGTCAAAAGTGAAAATAATCATTTTTAATTGTTATGGATACTCTGCCTTTAATTAAAGATTTTAATGAGGAAGAGAAAATTGACTTTCAAATGGAAGTATTACAATTGATCAAAGTTATTAAAAACAAAAGACCAAATCCATATTTTCCTTCTTCTTTCCTGACCAACATTTCACGACATTCGTTCATGCATAACTCCACACTTGATTAGCAGATACCTCCACCCCAATCTCCCATTCAGCAGTTTCCTCAGACCAAGTCATCCACCTCATTCCTTCCTCAAAAATCTCATCAACCCCTAGAACCTTTGTCCACAGCAACTCAAAGCTACCAGTATTTGTCCTCCTCCTCATTCGTGAGCTCCCCAACGGAATCTCAAATTATAAACGTAGATCTTACATATCTCATCAGGTTTTTGAAGCAATGGGTGTACCCAAATTGTCCTGTTTTTTGTCTTTTTTTTAATTATGTCTCCTACGAAAGTACCAAATGGCAATAAAAATACCTTGATCCATGTTCGAAATCAGATTGATAGCTCTCTCAGAGCTTGGGAAGAAAACACATGTTAAAACCGGACTTGATGAAAACCTGATAGAAACCTGATGCTACTTTTTCTTCAGGTTTTAAACCGATCTGGCGGAACCTGATGGTGGGAAAGGGCTGTTAGAGTTCGCGAAATGTGTGGGGAAAAGTGAACCTAAAAGTTAGTCTGCATACTATAAACACACAAATGAAGTACTAAAGAACCGTTTTGACGTCACTCTCAACGCGATTGGCTAGCTAGAACACTTGGTTCTTTCAACTCCCGTTCACATAACGTAAAAGTGCTTCCCTTGACCAGTCTTAAGTGAAGTGAACGTTAAGTTTACTGCATCGTGATTGCTTCCTTAAAAAAAAGAGGAGAGCCTTTACGTTACGTTACGCTACGTGAAATTTAAGTGAACGTTAAGTTGATCATGATCTCGGGATGAAGTACAAACTTTTACTTACTATTTTTGGGGTGGTATATTTGGCGAATGTACTTGTCGAACCCTTTTATATTTATAATGTAAAAGTCCCTAACACTACTTTGCCATAGTAGTTCCATGACAATGATTGTAGAAACACAAGTCAAAATCACAAGGTCATTTAACCAAGTTTATTAATTATATTAGCAAATTCAGTTTCTATCTAAATGCAAATTCATAATTTATCTTTATGTTATGTTGCACAGTATTAGACTAAATATTAAGTTTTAAAATTGTAACGTTTTAAAACACCACTGATTGCTATTACAAATATAAAATCGTATTGTCGACAAACACTAAACAATAATATGTTCGATAAAAAATGAAACCTAATTTTGAAATGAAAAGTTAGCCCATAAAGGGAAGCCAGTGTAGTTTTAACTATAATACATTACTTAACTATGCCTCAAACATACAAAATATGTTATTTAAAATATTTACAAATCCAAAATAGTTCAAGTCAATAAACGAGTGAAAAGCATTGATCCGGGTCGTGACTTTAATACATCGAAGTGAAAGTGACCTTGAGGTTATAACCTTACACAGACCTCCATACGCCACTCGTCAGCTTCATGATTAAATCTCCCGGAAAGAACAAGATAGTTATTCAACAATTAAGTGTCAAATAGTATACGTAACATAGAGAGCATTGTTATATTCAAGTTCTGGCACATTTTCAGATTAATTTAGTAGTATAAATTCCCTTCCTCAAAATGACGTAAAATTCTTGATAACCAAGTGGAGGCGATCCAATGTTTTCCATTCCTTTGATTACATGGTACTTGGCTTGCATCTGTTTCAAATTTCGTGTTATAAATATTAACATATATTCACGTTTCGAAGTCAGTATTTAAAATTTGATCTAAAACTTTTTACTTAAACCATTTCTCCATTTTATGAATTATTGGAGGGCTTTAATCCCGCCGCATAACAGTTGAGCCTTAACCCAAAAGATCATAGCTTAGTTGGGTCACGATCACTGGTCAGGAGGACTATAACAGATAATATACTTGCTGGTAGATGTGAATTAGGCCCCACCAATATTTTGCCTTATATTAGGTTAGGTTTATTTAGGTAAGGTTAGGTTAGACTAGGTTAGGTCAGGTTGGTTCGATTAGTTTAGCATTTCATTGTAATTTACCCTTAATCCCTTACTGTTCTTCACTCAGCTTGATAAAACATTTAAAACAATCCTAAATGGAGAGTCACATAAACCAGGGCCGAGTTAGTACACCAGTACTCCTTGTTTACAATTCCGAAGGAACTCGTGGCTCAACTGTAATGTGGGCTTTACGATACCCTTTTAAACGCAGGTCATAACAGGTATACAAACATAGCCCAATTGTAATATGCCTTTTAATTATTTCTTCCCAATTTTCTTTTATTCTTGTTAAAAAGTTATGTTGAAATTTTAAAAACTAGTTGGAGGATTATTATAAAAATGCATACAATTCCAACGCCTTAGCTTTGTTGTTAGCACGTCTGCCTGAGAAATTAAGGATTTCGGGCTCAATTCCCGGAATGGCCAAAAGTTATATCTTGATACTATCAGGGCTTCCCCTTTTATAGTGATTAATAAACAGCCAGGTGTTGTGGGCTGCGTCTCTTTTAGAATTAAGTAAGTTTATAGATCGTGTGCTGATATAATCAACCTTTTAAAAAAATGTACACTAAAATCCACAAATAAATAATAATGAATCAAGAAAGGTTTGGTGGGGGTGCTAAAAGAATGTGGTAGGTAAGATTTTTAAGGATCCCTTGATTTAGTTAGAGGGGAAACTTGGAGAACAGTACGAGCAGGGAGATTATAATATTATATAACTTGAATAAATTGATAGTTTATCTATTTAATTTTATAGTTTGAATGAAAAATAATTGGAAAAAAAACTACTTGCCTTTTAATAGGCAATAAAATAAATATCAAGAGAATAAATAACTAAAATATTGAATTTAAATATGATTTTTTTTTTACTGAGATTCGGTTTCAGTGTGTCATGTATTAATTGTTCAATCTAATCAAGATCTCTCTTTTTGGCCACCTTTTCTGACAGTTCATGTACTTATTATATCTAATTATATACATTGATATGACATGAAATGTGTTTTGATAAATAGTTTAAAATTCTACATCTTGAAGCTATATATAATGAACTTCCATAAATTTTCAATATTCTACCAATTTGTTTTATAGGGTATATTATTAATTGTATTTAATGTCTTACTATCAATACAGGCTATACACATTTGACTACACAAATTACTTAGGGATGAAGAAGGTATCATAATTAAAGGAAATCCACCCAGATTTGCGTGTCAAGTGAGGTGGAAAACTATTTACGGCCAAACACTCTTGGTACACCCTACCGGGATTCTAGCCCTGACCTACACGTAACCAGTAACCCAGGCTAGATGAGCTGGACGTTTAGTCCACGTGTGGCTTTGTTTAACAATATCTAAATGGTTTTTCAAGTTTCGTGCAAGGTATATTTGTACTTTGAAAACAAGTACATTAGTCACTTATTTACTCATCACAGCCGCCATGATGACGAATAGTAAATCCTGCCTCCCTAACACTTAGTAATATTCATTTAATAGAATCCCGATAGCTAAGGTAACGATCCACAATTGTGGCGAACATGGATCGTCTCTAAAGCTAATGTCGTAATAGGTTAGGGGAGCTAAGGGAAGGTGGATAATGGGATGTGGTCCTCGTCCCTCCGGTCTACTCAGGGGGGAAGTGGTCTGTTATTCTCGTTAAATTCATTTCCTCCACGGCGCTGTAGGGGAGAGCGTCAGTAAGGTAGACTAGTATAAAACTGTGTGTGTTTAGTTGAAACTATTTGGTACACATAAACCCCAGTCAGATCCCACCCCCCCTTCCATCCCCAATTATTCTAGTTTCCCACCATTCAAATTCTATAATCATGGGGTTGAAACGCTGCTTTTACCAGCACTATATCAAGGATGCACTGATACCATGAAAGGACGTGATGGGTAAGAATCTTTTGTAAGTTATTCAAACCTGCTTATAATTACCAAGGCTGCTAACTATTACAGTATTAATTTTATCACGCCTTTTTTTATTTGACATGATTGCTTCATTATTTAACGTCATATTTGATAACACTTAAACAGAAATATATATAGACCTTTGTAAATATACATAAGCATCTTGCAAATAACTATTTTTCATTTTTAAGTAATTTTTTCTCCTCAAATTAATTTAAAGTCGAATATTGAGAACGAAAATAGTTTAAATAAACATTAGCCTGTTCTTTAACACATCTAATGCATTGGGTTATTCGACTATACATAAATGAAATATGATTCATCAAAATACCATACATAAAATAATATTCATATAACATAATTATCATCTCTATATATTGTAACGTAGGCGAGACTGCGCATGTGACTGGGGAGGTTTTCAGCGTGTGATATTGGGGTACGCTGTTGATTAAACAAGATTGAAGACGCACATGGAATATTTAAGATTAATAGTTTAGACTATCACATATTAAATACACATACACTGATTAAGATAAAATTAAATTAACTACATCCAAACAAGTCACTAAATTAAAATATAAGAGTAATAATTAAGTCTGTAAATTAATAAAATAATAAGAACACATAAAGAGAATTAAATTAAATACAAATTTAATAACTATGAAACACATAATAACTATTCAAATAGTTAAACAATCCATAAAAATCTTAATTACTAGCACAGTTCACAATGACAATCAATGACTTCGTCACCCCTTTCATTCACTTAAGTCGCCACTGATCCCCGAACACGACACACTGCACTGACCTGAGTTACACGAACGTTAGAATCATTAACCCACACATTGGACACGCTAGCCCACACACTGGACACTCTGGCTCACACACTGGACACGCTGGAAATTTGCTGGACACGCTGGTCCAAAAAGTGAACAGGCTGGCCCACACATTGGACACACTGGCTCGCACACTGGACACGCGGCTCACTCAATGGACACGCTGGTCCAAGCAATAAACATGCTGGCCCACACACTGGACACGCTGGCTCACACACTGGACATGTTTAGGCGCTCAATATACACACTGGCCCAAATAATGAGCATACTGGTCCATACATTGGACACTCTAACCCATACACTGATCACGCTGCTCACTTCCAGGAATACTAGCCCATACATGCCAGTTTCCTTACCCCTATGACAATCCTCACAGAACATAAATTTTCTAGTTCTAGTGATCATATTTTGAAGACAAAAAGCCCTAGCATCTTAGCATATAAGCATGCGTGCATCTCAAATATTTCTAAGTTTGAACTAATATGTTTTCATTTTAAGATTTCACGTAATATGGTGAGTAGAAAAAATAATTAAAATAACCCCCCAAAAAAGGAGCTTGCTAGTAATATACATATCAAATATAATATGTTGATTGTTCAGGATTTTCAAAGTATTTAAATTTGCTTGGTTATGCAAGAAATTTATTTAAAATCAAATTTAGCTCGGTACATTGTGTATGTTGTGGGGGGGAGGAGTGATAGCTTACTCAATCATTTAGACTTTTTACAAGTAATACAACAATGCTTTATTTTAATTTGTATGCCTAGTTAAATAACGCATAATCCTTTCCATTTTTAAATGTCCTTATATCGCTTACAGAGAAATTATTCAAAATATCACCTTTTAGGAGTCAAACATAAATTATCTCAGATTATTTAATATAGTTAATAATGCTGGTGTCTTAGAGCTTACCAACTCTAATAGAGTACTTTACAAACAAGGTGTCGTGAACCTATTTCGGTCATGGTGAATTTCGGGTGTGGTCAAAGTGCTTGTTGAGGTTATAGTTTTATATTTACTTTATTAATTTATTAGAATGACTAAAGAAAGGTAATGAATCAAAATAATAGAAATGTATGTGGTCAAGGCTATAAAAAATGACTGTGTTCATCTTGGCTACACAACTATGATTTAGCCGACTGTTAACATCCCAGTATTTGGGCGAGTGGCACTGATACCTAATATCCAAAATACTTGCTGAGTTGGATAATTTGATTTAGAGGAATTTATTCACATTCGTATAATCACTATCATAAGCAATTTATAGTATTTAAAACGAGTATTGGTGGTCACGCGAGCTTAAGGTCATCCTCGTTTGGTTTGGTTTTTCGGTGATGGTGAGCACGGGATTCAAACTTTGGCTGGGTGTACAAGCGGTGATATTTCATAAAAGCTTTCCACTTCTCCTTCCGAGCAAATAAATATATATTTCCTCTAAGTAAGTGGTTCCTAGAAGGCAGTTGATTCTAAGCCCACTGCGCAAACATACGTCACTCAGTCCATCAATTTGAATATAGTGACTGTATTGTTATAGTTTTTATCGAACTTTCTCGGTACTTGAGGTTTGTCTATAAATAACTGTTTCCACGGCCTTTATTTAATGAAGATTGAACCAAGTGAATTGTGTTGTGATCAAGTAAACTTTTAAATTTTTGTACAGTATCTTCCTAAAAATGTACAAATTTTTAATCAACATTAATCAGCATTGTAGGAGAGAAATAAAGAGGATGCACCACAAACTAGTGGTGGGTGTGTGAAGAAGCGGAAATTTCGCAAATACGACGAAAGTTATTTGGATTTTGCTTTACATCGACAGATGTCAACGATGAAGAGAAACCACAGTGTGTACTGTGTATGAAAATTTTGGCACGAGGGTGCATGCTTACAAGTAAGGTAAAACGCCCTTTAGAAACTAATAATCGAAGCGTGGTCGGTAAACACCGCAACTATTTCACCAGAAAGTTGAAAGAATTAAAACAACAAAAAGGTACCTTTTCTCAGCAGGTGTCAATATCAAGCATTGCTTTGCTAGCATCATACAAGGCTACATATAGAGTCTCAACGTGTAAAAACGGCCATACTATTGTAGCATTTTACATGTTACATGAGATATAAAATCAATTATATATTAAAATAAAATCCACAAACAATTATAAAGCATATATACATATCCTAGATAATAAACTTATTCAGAAGAATTATTTAACTCATATGGTTTCTAAGAACTATAAATGCATAAGCTCACCTCGTTCACCACGTGCTCCATTTTTTACCCTATACCTACTCTCTCCATGCATGCCCGGTGCTGGGCACCAACTGACCAACAGGGCCATGCCGACCATCTGATCGACCGGCACAAGTGATGTCAATTCTGGAAATTATATGTTCATAAATGCGTCTAGTTCATTCCAAGAGAAATAAGACGAGAGTAGATGGATCTCGAAACCTCTACCATGTGCCAGAATGTTCCAGATACGGAGTACTAGAGTAAGAAAGAGACTCCAATCTGTTTCCCCTCGTCATCCCTCCACCCGTTTTCCTTTCCCTATATCCCGGGACAGGGGCACTATATATAGACCACGGAATGACTTTAAGGAGCACTCCTGACAGCAATTGGATTTAAGGCACTTCGCTAGTAGGGGACATTAGACAAATATGTGAGATAAATATTTTGTGTTACTATTGTTTTTGGTTTAACGTTGTTATGTTTAAGATAAACTGCTTAATATTTTCCCATCAGGAAAATATTCTTACTTTTGTCTAATTCTTTTTGGTTTACATTAGTGAACTTTTTGAATATTTCCTGATGAGGAAACAAACTTTAAAAGTTGTAAAGTAATAATATGATAAATATCTTATAAATACATTGTGTAACTTTATTATTACTTTCCCATAAGGAAAATATCTTCTTTTGATTTATGTTAGTTAAGCTTTTTGATAGTTCCTATTGAGGAAACTAATCGTTTTAAGTTAGTATGTAATATGATATGAATAGTTGTTGTAACATTAACATATTGTTCCATCTGGTAAATATTTTTACCCTATTTTAATGCATTTAAATTATTATTACTAACACCGCGTCTTACTACCCGTTCGGGTTATACGCACTTATGCTAATGTGTAATGGTAGGGTGATTGTGAGATGAAATGAAGGGCCTACAGCTTAACGTGGAATCCGAACCAGGGTGGCGGCCTGGCATTCCACACATTCACAAGATGTCTTGTCAGAGGTGTAGGAAGGGTTTGGAAATCAGATAAATCTGTGCCGGGACGCATTTAAATTACATTACTGAATATCATGTTAGTTTCTTTTGAAGAAATAAACCTTATTGAAGTTAAAATGCAAGGAATATGGATTGAAATAGGTTTAGTATTAAAATATTTTCCCATCGGGAAAATATCTTAACTTTGTTTATGTCCTATCACAGATAATATGAGATTAATTGTAGTAAAGTCATTCGGTAAGGAATATTAAGTATATTCCCTTCAGCAGTAAGACCAATTACATGTTAGAATGATATATTTTGGAGCATTAAATGTTTCCGCTTTTTGGAACAGAACTTATTTATAGAAGAATGGCAAGTTAGATTGGTAATTGAAGTTATACTTTGCCATGCCTTGTTTTGTTAGATATGGTTTTAAAGTATACTGCACTTTTGTAGCTCTAGAAAAAATTATATATAGATATATATAAATAAAAGTTAATCAACAAAAGGAAAGCTAGAACTTTATATATATATATATTTAAAGTTATATATATATATATATAAAGTTATATATATATATAAAGTTATGTATATAAAGATCTAGCTTTCCTTTTATTGATTAACTTTTATCTATATATATATATATATATAACTTTATATATATAACTTTATATATATATATAACTTTATATATATATATATAACTTTATATATATATAACTTTATATATATATATATATAAAGTTATATATAACTTTATATATATATATAAAGTTATATATATATAAAGTTATATATATAAAGTTCTAGCTTTCTTTTTATTGATTAACTTTTATTTCAAATATGACAATGACGTTATTATAATATGTTTTTTTTATATATATAATATATTTTAGTGTATACGAAGTGTACTCAACTTTTATTTCTATGCGTGAGGTCCACGTAGTAAGGGATTAGATTGTTTGTATTCTAAATACATTTTTCACAGAGCTTTAGAAAGTGTATTTGATGGTTGTGGATTATAAAGTAAGCCATTTTTATATGTTGCAATATACAATTTCTTAAGATCTCTTAAAGTACATTGTGAGTATAAAATCACGTGAATTATTGATAATAAATAATATGTCTGTGTTGAACGTTAGCTAAATTTTATATTATATTTTATGGTGATAGGCTTTTAATCAAAAGCTGCACCTCTCAGGGTTTGGTTGAAAACCAATATCACTTTTTAAAACGTTGAGTATCGTCACCTTTTATTTGTCACTTAATCTTATTTTTGCAGGTGTTGATACACGTATGTGTGAACAATGTGCGACGCACACGCAAGCAAACCACCTATTTCTTCTGCCAGTGTGCTTGTCCGTCTGTCAGTGTTTGGTTGATGTAATGCGAGCAAATTGATAAATTGATCCTGAGTGAATTGCATGCAACCCCGCTCCGACCCTTGCTCGTTCCCTACTAACACTAATTACTTAAAACCACTTTGCCGTAAGGTCGTTTGTCTACTTGAATTAAATGGATGCGTAAAACAAAGCTACTAGGGTCAACGCTACTACGCATACAGCACAACACGATACATCTGGAGCTAATATTCCCATCCATCGTTCTAATATAAAGTGTGGGAGGGGGAAGAGAGGAAGCTTGATACCTTAATTAGTATTTGTAACATTTGTTTTAATGAATTTGTATGATTATTTTTAAAAATTTTACTTAAAATGAATTGATACTAAAAGAGAACATAATTGTTTGATAAATAGTACCTTTTTTTCTCCTTATTTTCTGGGATTATGGCCAATAAACAACAAAATTGTAGTTTTAAATAGCAGACAACATGATCATAAACATCTGCTAAATGATAGATGATAAAGGCTTCAACTAATTGTGATAGTTTGAATTTTAGAGTAGTTTATATATTATCACTCTAGATTAAATATGAGTAAAGTAAATTGAATAATATCAAGTAGAACTATTATTGCCTATATTATTTTAGTTTTGATAAGACGAAAGTTTGTGTAATAGGGTTGTATGAAGTTCACCATTTCAATTTGAATCGAAGTTGAATCAAACAATCTGAGGTATTCCCGAACACGAATCGAGGCTATAATATTAAATAAAAATGTTTTATGGTTGATTAAAATACTATACTTTGCATAGCTATGTATATTTAGGTACATAATATAATTTACAAAATGCTATATAACAAACATTACTATTATTATTAATGCATTTCGTATTAAAATGAAAAATTAAGCTATCACAAAATTGGATTTAATTACCTTCGATTTTTTATACATAGGCCTACTGTCGAATCCGGAATTCTACTTTCGAATCGAAGTCAAGGCGAACGAATATTTGAAGAGAAGTCAAAGTTTTCGAAGCTTTGTACACCGCTATTGAGCCAATTTAAGCGATCCTAAATTAATTTAAACTATTGAACATAAGTTACGTTAATTTATATTATATAGCATATAACTAGAAAATATAATTATGGTTCTTTCAGCTATTTAAGTATAAATAATTAGTTTAATCTCTGTAATATTAAGTAAGGTTTAATTTGGACATGGAGGATTAGGTTTTTTCAAGTTATTTTAACCTAAACTATAATTTAAGAAATTTCAATTTGAATTTATTATAAGAGAAAGGGAACAAAATTTAATAGTTAATTTCCACGCCATTGATGTCGAGGTGGGGAACAACTGGATTTGTGATTTAGTGGTAATTACTGGTGTGGATTCTTAAAATGTATTCATCATTAAAAGCCTACATATGTAATCATTATCAATGACGTTGCAGTGACTTTCTAACTGATTTACACCAAGCACCAAATATGTTATCTTTAGTTTAAAAGATGCATTACTTGCCTTGGTGGCATAGTTAGATAACGTGATAGTTTAGTGTTGATTTAGACTGCTGAGAACGGGGATATTGAGATTATAATCTCGGTCGGATGAACTGGGAGTGGGGGCTTCCCTAAAAAAAATTCACTCTCCCTCCACGCAAATGCGTTTTAACTATCTCTAAATTCAACCTTCCCGATTCCTAATCCATTAGCGTAGTTAGTACTTAAGCGTATAACCCGAACAGGTAATAAGACGTGGTGTTTAATAAATAAATTACCAATTGAATAAATAGTTGAATGTTAACAGGGTTGAAATCTTATTAAAGAAAAATATTTGACATTTTGTAATATACCTATTACTTGATACATTTTTCACCTTCTCTTATAATATACACATAAGCTTCCATGTATAATAAATACGCATATTTATACAACATTCAATATATCTCCGGTATAGCTTGTGCTTTTTTTTTGTATTCTACAAAATATTTGACATTGTCAACATGAATAATTGTATTATAATTTGGCTGCACCCATAATTAAATTGGTATATATTATGGAGTTTTGATTTATTTTGATCTCTAATAGTATGTCTGCAACATGCTATTTATGGAAAAAGAGATAGGGGTGGGTGGTGGGGATTAGATTGGACAAATAACGACAAAGTAAAAATGAAATCTTTTGTAATACCATTGTTTTTAGAAATTTCCCAGAGCATTTTTAGTAAAATAGATATGCCTACCACTTTTGTTCAGTCTTGGTTGTAAATACATATTATATATATTGTGTTATATTTTGTCTACATTTGGGATGCATTTGTTAGTTTCATTAATTGAATAGTCATTCTTTATTTTTTCCTAACTTTTCTGCAAGCACTGTCATTTCAATTATTTTTGTATAGTATTTGCGCTTAGGCTTACCCAGAAGTGGCATGGGTGTGTTAAAAGGATATTAATTGTACTTTTATTGTTCGTTTTATTTATATATCGTTTATTTTTGTCTGTTGGGGCTGTGCTTGTGTCTTAATGTGATAGTGTAATTGTGTGGTTTGTTAAGTTTGGGGATAAGCGATTCACATTATTCTTATTTTTCAGGCAGTCCAGTATTTGATTTATTCATCTTGACCAGATTGTCCATGAACCAATGAGCCACGTATTCTATTTGCTAATCTAAATACATTATTGATATAGTTTTCATTGTTGTTTGGACCTAAAATTAAAGTTTAATTTCACAAGTTTATTTATGTAATAATTTCTATTAAGTATTGAATTAAATTATAATATAAACAAACTATTATTTATTCAAGATTTTGAAAGCTTACTATCGTATTACCTGCTTCTATGTCTTAAATTCCATTGTTGTTGAAATACCACTATTAATTTATCTTATATTCGTAAATTTACTGTCGTTGTACTTGCTGTTTTGATTTCTATGTCAAAATTAATATTGTGATAATTGCCTTCTAACTATGTTTAATCTTAATGTAGAATTATTTCTACATTATAAGTGTTAAACTGACTCCAAAATGAAGAAATGAATTATCAAGCAGCCTATGAAACAATTAAGGGATATATATATATATATTTATATATATCCCTAAATATATATATATATCCCTTAATTGTTTATAGTGGTATAGTATATATATATATATATATACACCTTAATTGGTTCATAGGCTTTTTGACAATTAATTTCTTCTCTTTTACTCTTGGATTTAGTGAGGATTTTGTTACAATAAGGAGTTGATTTTCATTTTTCTTAAAGTTTTATAAATAATTGTTTCGATAGTTGATCAAAATACTCCTACTCATGCCATCTACTTCTGTTTACAAAATCAACTCCCTAATCCATTTAATGAAAATTATATTTGATAAGATTCATCAAGCTGATGAAGATCCCTTATATCCATCCAAGAACTTGTTTGTTTCCTTTTATATAAGTTATTTTATTCATAAGCATAAATAATTTTTAGTTTAAGATATCAGGTTTTAAATTACCTTGCTTTAAGAGTCATATAAATCTCAAACTTAAATAGAAAAGTAGCATTTAATATAAATGTTAACATTGAAACAAAAACATTTAATTGGTTACGGCACTATAAGAAATTATATTTATTAGAAAACATTCAATTATTTTAATTTTAACTTGCTCTTGGTGAACATATACTACTCCTTTTGAAATCTCCCCTTAATATTAAAATTAGAGTCTACAACCATACTGCGCATATAAGGAGCGCGACATTTTTTTTTAAAAAACACATCATTTTTAAAAGGTTAAATCTTACCTTACTTTTCACTTTTAAAATTGACATTTATCGTACACTGAAAGTTCCATTGTTGTGTAACTCGTGAGAGAGGGTCATAGTGTAGTCAGTCAGTGAAATACATAATTTAACTAAAAATACCAGAATATAAAATTAAAATATTGATATTGTAATCTAACTTATAAATTGTGTACAAGATAAAACAAAATAAATTTAAATCAAAAACATATAAAATATTCTAAAACTTAAGACTCTAAGTTTTAACTAATATCCAAGTTAGCGACCAAATAAATATGTTTAAAAAATGTATCTATTTCACAATAATTTTATTGATTGAATAACAATTCTTAAATTATCATATATTTTATCTTTTTTTACCTTTCTTAATAAATACTTTTAAAATCATTTGCATTTACATTATGCCGATAATATTCATAAAACCATTTTTCTATTACTAAAATTAAGCTTAAAATGATAGACTAGCTTCACTCTTGTACTTTCCACGAATTAGAATATCTGTTTTAACCTGAACTTTTCCCAGCATAGGCTGGCCCTAATTGTTTATATCCATTTCGTTTAGTGCTCATTTATCTGCCACTGACAAGAAGGCTGGTAGAGGAGAGAGCTAGCAATGCAAACTACTTCGTTAAATTCAGAGTTTCACTAAATGGTTTTCTTTTTACAACTAGACTATTACAATCATTTGATGTTCAAAGAACAAATATAGGATATTACTGTTGTCACCATTATATCATCATTGAAGAGTTCTTATTCGAATCTCTGTTGTTTGGCCAATAATAATTAAAAAATGTTAATAAACAAAATGAAAAAAATAGCATTATCATTAAGTTTTATGATAAATAAAACGAGCATTGGTTTAGTCATTGCCATAGTGAAGACATCAAACGATTCTTCATTGGCACCTGATTTTTCGAACAAACATTTAAAAAAAAGTAAGTCTATCAAGAGAGCTCTCGGTGGGAAATGAGTCCAAAATTTAAATTGAATCAAAATCTGGCTAACTAAATAATCACCAAAACTTTAAGCATATTAATATTTGTACTGTGAATCCTTATATATAAAACTAATTTTATCATGATGCTAAGAAAATACTTTTAGATAACTATATATATTTGCTCATTGACTATATTACCAATCGGAAATAATACGATCTAAGAATAAGGGAAGGCTTCAATGGGAAAGGGATAGCTGGCGTCTTTGTTGTTGAGGATTGTAATCTTCTGCTCTGTGGTGTAACGACTATTACCTTAAGTTCCCAGCACTCTGATTTAAGCTAATGTTGGAATTGAATAACAAATATTAGACTTTGATATATTTTTCATTACTTACAAGTTTTTCCATAAACATAAAACCTTTTTTTTAAATCATTGAAACCTTACATATTAAAAAGATTGGGTACCAAAAACAATTAAGGTCTTTTTTTCTTTTATTTAAGCAGTAAATACATTTCTAACCTACCCTTTTTCCGTAACTGGAGCACCTTCTGCCATGAAATACTCTTATCTTGCCTGTATTAGAATATTGAATGGTGAATGGTGATTGGTGAATGTTGATTATTTGTTTGTTTATCATTTGTTGTTTTTACTGGCCAACAATAACAAAAAAAATATATTTCTTTCACCGCATCTTAATACCGGTTTGAGTAATGTCCATATGTACTAATTAAGCAAATGAGTTAGGGATGAGGAAGGTTGAATTTATAAGAGGTGTACCGGCGTTTTCGTGGAGGGAGAGTGGAAAACAATTTAGTATAAACTACCCTCAATAAACCATACCGGGATTCGAACCCTGATCTCATTATTATCGGCAGTATATGCCTTAGACCATGCGGCCTCCGAATCAGATAAAATATTATTGACGCTTATGCACACAGCTTAGTAGATTACAGATAATTTGTATTTCATTTTCTTTTGCGACAAGTGAACGTTAGAAATTCAACTCCAAAGAAATTCTAACAAAGTATTTCAGTTACACTTGGGAAGCGATAGAAGAAATTTATTGCTAAACGATATTGCCTACAGTTTGAGAAACATTCATCGTTTTCGATTGGAATTCAAAAAGCTTAAAATAATAAGCTTTTGCACTATCGTAAAGAAACTTGAGGTAAAGAACGTAGCCGCTATTTAATATTGCTTTCTTTTAGTGTAGAAATAATGCAAGGGATGTATTTAAGTATTTGCAAATTCACACTAAATGAATAAAAAAATTAAAATTTGTTTATTTCCATTTTCTTAACAATTATTTTCTTTTAAAGTGAATATGCGTTACTAGAGAATATACGTACGTATTTAGCTGGCAGCCATCTTATGCAAGCACGGTCAGCTCGCTCTACAGTTCGCTAACAACGGTCGGTAGTATGGTTGGCGGGGGTGGTGGGGCAAATGTAGGTCAGTCTCTCATCGCCTTATCTCTTGATTCTTTGGTACTCGCTTCAGACTCCAATAACCACTTTCCAGACTTTCCCTGTCCCCTTCCCCTGGCCCATACTCTTCATCTCCTACCAACACATGAACATTCCTAGGAGACTGCGTCGTTGCGGGTGAACGGGGATCAAGTTACGCCACCTAGGCGGCAAACAATGGAACGTTCTTAACAACGTGAGGGACTATAGTAGCAACACCCGAATGTTGAAAACAAGGACATGACTTCGATAATCTCTCTTACCAGCAGAGCTGAGTGGGTTAGCGTTCTTGATTCTGACCCTGAGAGCAGGGGTTTCTTCGGGAGTGAATAAATACTAAAAATATTAGTCATAAATACTGTACTTACACGTTCCGTGTACACATCAATTAGCCAAGTGTTTAGCTATGCAGATAATTAAGATATAAATTATTGAAATAATAAAATAGATATATTTAAGTATGGTACATTTTTATAACTATAAAAAAAAAATTATTGAATCTTAAATTCTTGAAACAGTAGATGTTTCGATAAATATTAAAGTGCATTAACTGCATCAATTGTTGACCTCGGTGGTCTTGGGGTAATGAGCTCACCTCAGAACACGATGATTGTGGGTTCAAATCCAGGCGGGTTTGACGGATTTTTCTTGAGAGATTAAAATTTCTAACACAGCTTCCTTCGGAGGAGACTGTGGCCCTGGAAAGTATTTGAAAACATCTTTCCCGTAAACTTGTTAGGTTATTTCGCTCTTACGCAAAGAAATTCTTGTGTGTTAGTAATAATAATAATACTTAGCACGGCGTCTTACTACCCATTCGGTTAATATGATTTCTCGTGTGTTTATATAGGCCCTAATCATTTAGTGTAGAAAGTTCACGTTAAATACTTTAAACTAATAAAAATCAATAAACACCAATCAGTTGAAATATTCCTAAAAATGTTAGTTTAACACCTATATTTGAGTAATGCCTGGAAGGTGGGATGTGGGGGCTACCTACCCCAACATTCCAATCCTTTCTTTGATATGCCACCGGATCGGGGAATCTGAAGATTGATATCTAATTCGGTAAGCTCCATGTGACTTTTTCTTGGACAGTGGGGTTTCATCTCTATTTTCCAGTTCCCTTAAAATAGTTTATTTTAAGTTGTAATCATATATGATAATTAAAAAAAAATTGTGTCCAACCCAACTATTCTTAAATAGTCAAGTAAAATGGCTTTTCAGCTCAAAATAGTTTTTGCCATGCCTTTTTTGTTTCCTACATTAAACTTTGGATCGTTTTCTTATACCTAAATCGTCATCTTAAGAACTCATTTCACAACCGATTATTTGGTATATTAGATACACGATTACTCTTCCAACTTTTATTGTAGCATTGAAATGTGGTTTTCTGCATTCTTAACTTGGCAACAATGAATTGGGATCAGTGAAACAGTTGTTTACATTTCCGATATATATATCCCTCAATATATAAATATTTATAGACATATATAGATATATGTTTATCTAAATAGACTTAATATTTACTATACAATACATATAATATTTCATAAATGTATATAATAATATAAATATATATAATATGTATTTTAATATATCAAATATAATATTTATACATACTTATAAATATATATATATATATATATATATATATATATATATATATACAAATAATAGTAATATATAGATACATACATTTTTATAAATCTATGTAGCCTATATATTTATATATATTTACTTAAACATAGTTTATATATATATATTTATATCTATATACCTATATATAAACCTATATATATAGGTTTGTATATATTTATTTATATAAATATTTAGGATTATGTACTATATATTTTTAATGTGATAAAGTGATTGCACTGTTCCTTAACGGAATTTACAGAGATAGCCACACTACAATTCAACATCCAATTTGAGCTTACCTAAGCTACGCGATATCCTTGGGGTAAGATAGGTTCTTAAGCAAATCAGTTTAAGCTGTTTTATTAGAGTGGCTTGTGGGAATTTTCATTTTCCATTGCCCTCTTGAAATGTTTGAATAATCCTTGTGCGTCATATTGCTAATATAAGACATCAAAACTATAAAATCTAATTTCATAAAAACCAAATTATCAACAACTGATAATAACATGAATTTTACTAGAATTATATTAACTTAATACGTGATTTTAGGTGTCCATAGTTTCCTCTATCTTTTGAATTTGGTGATGGATCTTGACAAAACTTGGAAGACACTTGGGCACCTACTAGAACGCCCCATATTAATACATTTTACATTCATTTTGTCCGCCATTTTATTCTTAGGAAGTTCAAATAATGGACGATTTCCAGCATGTTTGATGCTAAAAAGTGACACAAAACACTTTTTTACACTTCTAGTTAACGCCCCTTTATTTAAAATGCTATTGAACCTGAATCCTTATTTTAAGCTTGCCTAAAATATTATTACATTTTCTGATTAATGTTTAACTTTATTTAATAATTTCAATGAGAAATACAAATTACATCCAACTGAAAACTAGTAAACAAAATCTATACATTTCAAATAGCATTCAATTAGGAGATGATTGATGTATATGGCGAATATAATCTTGTACAAAAGTGTTAATAATGTATTGATTCAAATTTATTGGATAGGCATCAAATTCATAGTAGTATAGTTTTAAAATAGAAGTATCTCTATGAACATAGAAATTTGAATTTTTATAATGCCGGAAACAAAAAAAAAATAACTCTTTTAAAATGTTTCGGATAATCATGATAAGCAAAACGTCATAGTAATCTTTTAATACATCATCATCCAAGTCAGTGTATGATGATTGGTTTTTTTAATTACAATAAATAATCCCAATATGGCTCATGAGATCTAAAAATATATATAACTATTTCATTTAACGTTTAAAAATATAGCTTAAGAAATTAGGATACATTTATAAAAATATACATGTTTACTAGAGGTGCCATTTTATAAAGAAGAAAGGATAAAACAAAATCCAAAACATTGTCTTGATTTTAGTACTGATTCTTACTCAATTATGTAAACATGTAGTTCTATATTGGGATATTAAACACTAATTACGGTTTCTATTTGTAGAGTCAAATTATTTTAACAAATTGAAATTAGTTCAGTCTAGATAAAATACTATTATCCAAGGGTGTTAGAATTTGATAAACTGCAATGTACCTTTTCTGACAGAAAAAAACACACACATAAACTATTGTTCTTTGACTATAGACATTGGAATGATAATAGTAAAGTAACTACAATATGAAACACAATGTTTAAACAATAGTAATACATGTTATAAAATGTTTTTAGAGGTTCAGCCAATAAAACAGTTACACATAATATTGATTAAATTTAATACTCATATAACTAAAACTAAATATTCCTAAACTATACAATAATTCATATAAACCTAAGTCACTCTTAATTACTTTCACCCAAACTAGCATTAACAAAGACAAATATTTTAATTGAACGATAAACACTCTTTTATAAAATATTTAGCTTCATCTAGTAAGGCTTAAAACAATATATTTGGATTATAAAGCGATTATGTAATTAGAATACTTTGAACTAAATGTTTTAATAAAGTCAGTGTAGGTATTATTAATGTTATTCCATCAATAAGTTGGTATGACTCCCTATGTTGAGTTCGAATTCCGTGAAATCGAATCCAGGTCGCACCGCACTCGCCAAGGTGGGGGCATCGTGGCTTGTAGAATGCCGGAGGGTGAACGGACAGTTGACTGGGAATAGTCTGGGAGAGATCACAACAGTTGCTCCCAGAGACAGAACAACTGTACTGTGGGCGACGAAATGCGCTCTTCAAGGCTCTTGGGGAGGTTTGTTGAAAGGGTGTGAACGAAGAAAAATTGTATGACCACTAATACAGTATAACTAAACGTAGTTCAATAACGCCAGTAAAAATCAGGACTTTGTTCCAGCAGTGCTTTTCTGTTTGGGTGCGTGCACTAGAGAAGTAGCATCCTAGGAAATGACACACAAAGATGGTAACAGATAGTAGTTGGAGCCACGTACCAGACACACAAAATTATTTAGGAGATGATGGATGACCTTGTGGTCTATGGGTAAGTTGTCAGACTTCTGTGCTTAGGGTCCGGGGCTCAATTCACGGTCCTGGCACAGATTTATCTGATCGACAAACCCTTCCTTCACCTCTTACAAGACGTGTATTAATCACAACTTGTGAATGTGAGGAATGCCAGGCCTCCACCATGGTTCGGATTCCACGTTAAGCTGTAGGTCCTCCATTTCATCTCACAATCACCCTAGCATTACACATTAGCCTAAGTGCTTATAACCCGAATGGGTAGTAAGACGTGGTGCTAATAATAATATTTAGGAGATAACTGAGGAACAAGGTGTCCACTAAATTATCAAACAGGATTTTGTAAATGTAGTGTATCAATATTCATATTAACTATTTTAAGAACTCTACTGAGAAAAATTAAGGGAACGGTTTGTCTTCATGTCATCAAGTTATGGAGCAAACTTGCATCAACCAAGATAAAACTCTGTGTCAACAGAGAAAGTTGAAAAGATTAGGGACAGCAAAGGCTTCATGTTGGGGCATCTATGAATGTCTTGCCCAGCTATGCACTGATGGACGTTGATTTGGTTCCAGAACACTCATCTGTTATTCCCCATTCGGGGCTGTGTTGCTTAGGGAGTATTTAATTCATTTAAACACTGAGGTACTGCAATCAGTATTTAGAGAAATTATAGGATTTTTTTTGTCTTTAAGGAATAATTTAAGTAAATAAGAGAGTATATCTTGAAGGGGTGGTAAGACGCAATGGTTAAAAAAGTATGGCTAGTGGTGGTGTATTTGAATTCTAATAGGATATTCAAAAAGAATTTGATTTTCGAGCTAAAAATTCCTGAATTTCGATGTTCCTGTGGAGATAATAGATGAAGTTAATTTCGTATTCAACTTAGCATCGTACTCAAAAAACCTAATGAACAAAAAACAAGTGTATTCCTTAATAAAAAATTTAAGTTTTGTCAAATCAGTTAAATATTTTTTCAACCAAAGAAAATAATTTATAATGGCAATTTTGAGATTACAAAGTTAAGTCAATTTCTCAGAAAATACAATATGAAACCAATATCTAGCACTTTATACCAGGATTATGGGATCACGATCAACTTAACGTTCACTTAAATTAAGATTATGTCCAGGGGAGAAATTTCACGTTAAGTGAGAGCATCACGTGTTCTGGTTAGCCAATCAGGTCGCGAGTGACATCAACATGGCTATTTAGTACTTCATTTGTTCGTTTATACCGTCGATTTCTTTGGTATATTATTTCCCGTGTTTTGGGAACTCCATAACGTCGTAGCATCTTGTTACATTTCATATTGTATATCCAGTTAGCTTCAATTGAAAGTACTTGCAGTCTAATAAACCCTAATGATTAGGTTAGATTTTAGTGAACAATTTGTTTTTAAAACAAATTCAAATACATTGTCTGTGTTTTTTCTTGAGTTGATAACTTTACGTTACGTGAATCTTGATTACACACTAGTTTCTTTACGTTAAGTGAACGTTGAGTGAACCTAATTGAACGTTACATTAAGTTAACGCTAAGTTGGTAGTTATCCCGCCATTATACAGCTTGCACGGCTACATTTAACGATACGTTAAATATGGAATTGTTGAAAGAGTGTGAAAGTTTGGACATGAAACTATATATTAATTTCACCTGAAGAAACAAATATTAGGCCTACTGTCGTGTAGTGGGTTAAGTACCCACATATTTTTATTTGGCTTAGTGAGGGAACACAGATTTGCTGGCGGCATCCTAGACGAGTAGGAATTTGAGACTCGATTCGGGGCCTGGTGCAAATAGGCCAATTGGAAATAACCGTTAAAGTGTAAGAAATGTATCGATTGCTAGGCACTGAAATGTTTAATGATTTCCTGGTACGGTGTTAATACAAAAGTTCAAATTATTTTTGGTCCTACCCTCAAGCTAGGAGCAATGGTGGCAAAACATAGTGGGCTGGAAGGGGTGACGGGGGGAATTTTCCTGCTCCTCCAGGGACAAACTTTGCCTACCTCTGGAATTGATTCACTTGGATTCTGATATTTTCATTAATGTAGACAAAAGGCTGACCTGCACCAAGATAAATGAAAAATAAGATTTGTACAAGGCTTTGTGCAAATAAATATATTTATTTATTTATTTAACAAATATGTTGTTGAGGATTTGCTTTTAAGGGTGTAATTTGTTTTTACTATGCACTATTTTAGCGTCAAATAACCAAAATAGACCGCTTTCACGGGTAAAAAAAAACTTATTACATTTATTAAACTTGAAATGATAATATTAGGGCTTCTAAAATACAAGGATAAATAATATTTTAAGTTTTAATGTGCGTATAACCCAAACGGGTAGTAAGACGTGGTGCTAATAATAATAATAATAATAATAATAATAATAATAATAATAATAATAATAATAATAATAATAAGTTTTAATGTGATTTTTAAACGTTGACTAAAGTTTGAATTTTAAAAGAAATTATTTTAAATTGATCTAAATAATCTTAACATAAAATAAATTAAAATTTGACTTTTAAATCCTATAATAAATAATCTACTTGTGTTAATGGCTTGGAATTAAAATGAACAACAAATACTAGATTTTCTCGAACACATTAACTTACGCTTTAAACTTTATAAATATATCGGTAGCAAAAATATCTTAAAAGACCAGATAATATTATATGTAATAATCGTACCTGTCGTTAGTATTAATAAACATTTATTAAACTAAATTGATCAAGTTTGATTAAACTGTTCACACAAAAAAAATTGTGACTTAATCAGACACAGTTAATAACGTGACTTAAAATAACTTAATTTGAAGACACTATATATAGCCCAAAGGTGATTAATTTTATGTACTGTATCTCCAGGATTCAAATCCGTTACCCTTAAACCAGTAGAAATAAACTCTAAAAAACTGATCTAAAATGTATTTTATGATAATATGGAGCAAAATTACTTTTCTTTTACTAGGGTTTTATCCATATGCATTATTTAATATAATTTTTAAAATACCCTTATCGATATTTAAGAATCTAGTTATACCACTGATATGTTTAGAGAACCATCTTGTATAGTTGTCAGTTGTATATTTGTTAGTGCGCGTCTAATGGATGTACACCTTAAGTCTGGCCACCTTCTTTGTGGCTTTCCACAAGGATCAACCCTGATGCAGTAATCCACTAATGGAGCTCACCTTTCCTCCCCTCTTTCCTACTGATGCTAGCTAAACTCAGACAGACATGCGATGTAGCACTGTCCTAATGATATGAATAATAGTCCATGGTGAACAAGAACACAAGGGGAGAATAAAACACCCTTTTAGAGTAAATATTTTATCATCGTTCCTTTTTACAGCTCGCTTTTTTATGATGGTTTCTGGCTTTCTCTTTTATGTCGCTTCATTTAATTAATGGAATATGAAAGAGAAATGGCAATGAGCTGTATTTATCAACTATTGTGTGACCACGCAAATTCGTGTATGTTTTTAATGCAATTAGCAGCATAGAAATAACATAATATATGTCTCAACATAAACCAGTAGCGGATAATGAATGTAGGTAAATGGTATGTATATATTTTGAACTAATTTATAACTTCTATTCAAGTCCATGATAATGTAAAAATCTCCAGTTCATTTAAATTATTATACGAAAGATTACAAACAAAATTATATATAATATACTATAAATGCGTTGGGCGTCTGAAGTTAAAAATAAATTAATATCGAGTATCCATAACCTATTTTATATAATATGCAAGTAGCCTATTAGTAAATTATTTAGCCATCCTATATCACATAAATATGTATTTATGAGCAAATAAACACACACGATTACAATTCTATCATAATTATTTGCAAGTATAATAAGTATATAGATACATTTTAATTTTATTTACATTTACTTTTTGTTAAGACATTGCAAATGTAAGAAAATACAGTTTTGCTTACACAACAGAAGGATTCGCTTGGTATTTTTGCCCTTACATAGATGGATACTTAAGTGCATTCACACACACACACACACACATATATATATATATATATATATACATAAATTGATCGATACATCAATGGCTAGATACATGGATACATAAGAAGCTTACTAGTGAGGATAGATGGATAAATAAATGTAAAGAGGGAAAGAAACATAGATTATTACATTCAAATAAATAATATATTAAGGGCATGCAAATAGTATTGTTGGTTGAAAACCAAATTGTAATAACAATAAATATGTTTAAAGAAGAGATTGAAAAAAGTAGTAGATGTGATTTTAATAATAACATATAAAACGTTAAATGTTTTACACTGAAATAATAGTTTCGTAGTTTGCTAAAGATACAACCAATGGTTTAAAAGACAATATCAACGCATGTTTGTGTATCGTAAGTAAATTTATATAAATAAAATAACCAGATCCGAGCCGGAGCTGTGTCTAAAGGACGGATGAGTATGTGTTTCTCCGACCATCTTAATAATGAATGCACTGTAAGTTTACTATTGTTAGATGTGTTTCTTTCCTAAAGTCAGTTAGTATGTAGCTGATAGCATGGTTAAAGAAAGAAAATCTCTATATTAGGTAGTTATTGGAGTAATAATTATGTATATTATTATAATTCATGTTGCTTTATTTCAATTCATGGCATTAAATCTATAGTAATATAAGCTAAATCTTATAGTTATTTAACTATTATAAAAATACTCATAAATTGTTAAATTTATTCAACGTTAAAATAAATGTGCAAATATATATTTTTTTCGTTAACACCGCGTCTTACTTCCCGTTCAGGTTGTACGCTTATATAGTTTACTACGCTAATGGTTTTAATGGTGAATAAAACTATATTTATTGGAAGTGTAACTGCAATTGCGTGGAGGGAGAATGTAAACCCATTTTTGAAGAATAACCCTCAATACACCCGATCGAGATACGAATTTTGATCTCCCCGTCACCGGCAATCTAGTATATTGCGAGATTGACACCTTTGACCATGTGGACACCAAAGGGAAGGGTAATTTGCAATTAGTTGTGTCCTTATGAGTTACTAAAAAACCAATTTTCTCTTCAGTGGAAGTATTAAAAAATAGTGAAAGATAATCTTCTATTAAAATAGAACGTTGATAGTTTACTATTGTTAAAGGTTAAAGCAGTGTTTATTTATTTAATATTCAACTTGCTAATGGACCTCTTGGTTCGTACAAATAGCTTGTGTATTTATTGTATACCCCTGAGTGAGAGCGCGTGTGAAGTTGCTTTTTTATTCCATGAACTTGGTCGACCCGACCTGACTTTCTATAATTGATTACTGGCTCACATGCAAACTGGCTCACGCCGCGCATCACTCCAATCCTAACCACATGCTACCTCGACACCTACCCCTTCAACTCATCCCCCCCCCCCCTTACCTTCTTTTCCTGTCAACTTGCACGCTTTTATCTCCGGATATTAGCAGAAAATGCGATAACGTGGTCTAGCAAAGTCATTAATGTATCTCTTAAATGTTAAGTTGCAGGAAATGTTTGACACGCTATTTGAAATTTGACTTCTTAAAAAGAAAAAGAAAAAATCATAAAAAGTAAAACGTCTCTACTCTAGACTACATGAAACGTATTAAATACTACATAGTTGTTGATGTATTGAGAAGACGACAAGCAGTACACTCGAAAATATTTAGGTTTGTATGAAAATTAATTATTTGCGAGACGATGAAAGTGTAGATATATCTATCTAGCTTTGCATCTAAAGTATATATAAAGCTATATATTCAAATACGTTTAAAAATATTTATTTGAGTAATGTGAGAAAAATAGTCCAATAAATCTATGGCATATATATGCTATTCTAAAATTCCACCCCTGTTCAAAATTCAAAATGAACAAAGTGAAACCTGTCATAATATATTATTTTCTCTTTAATTTTTACTTTCTTATATGAAGAGAAAGTATTGTAATTGTGAAAAAAAAATCATTCTCGAGATTATGATAAATCTTTACCCAAACACCCTTCCTTCACCTCTGACAAGACTTCTTGTGAATGTGGGGAATGCCAGGCCTCCACCGTGGTTCGGATCCCACGTTAAACTGTAGGTCCTTCATTTCATCTCACAATCACCCTACCATTACACATTAGCGTAAGTGCGTATAACCCGAATGGGTAGTAAGACGCGGTGCTAATAATAATAATAATAATAATTTACCCAAACCTAAAAAAAGAGAATTCTACAATTTTATCTGTATGTCCCTGGCCATGGACCCGAAGCGGCTCAAACTTGATACTTAGATTTTATAAGGCTATACCTCAGAAAATATTTGGATTTTTGGATTTTGACCCTAGTTTCAAAATTAAGAGTAGTTTACTGATGAGTGATTTTTATTTAATCCAAAATTTTTCAAAAATGGCTTTAACGATTTTTACTAAAATCCATATCTAAAATTAGTTTGACATGACCAATACCAATAGTATAGCAAAATTTCGTTGGTTAGCTTACTGATGGGAAATTTTTGAAAATTAAAAATATTTCAAAAATATCTTTTATGATTTAAAAAAAATATATTTGGGGATTGTGTTGTATGGAAAATAGTATAGTGTACTTGTTTTGGGGGTTAAAACTCATTTATGGGTAGCATAATGATGATTAATTTTTTTAACAACTTGAAATATTTTACAAATGATTTTAATAATTGGGTTCTAAGTGGGTATTTTGGGAATATTCAACATGTCAAATAAAACTGTATTGTACTTGTATTATGAGTTAAATTCACTTAAGGGTAATTTCCTGATTACATTTTATAAACTTGAATATTTAAAATAAAATTGCTTTAACAATTTGTATCAAAATAGGTATCTGTAAAGTTTTTACATAATAAATAATAAGATATTGTGTCTTTTCTAAAAAAAAAAATATATTTGACTACCTGAAGATTGATTTTTGTACATTTTGAATATTTTTAAAAATATCTATACTGATTTTGTTAAAAATTGGTATCGAATAATTATTCTCCATAATAATAAATAATATATCTTTATTTTTCTAAAATAATTTTATTTAAAGGTAGTTTAATTATGACAAATTATAAAAAAATATTACCTTTTTTTATTAATCAACTTTGTAGATTGAGCTCAAAATGGATATCTGGGAATAGTTTTCCATGAGGAATAAGAATAGGCCCGCGTGTTTACTTTTGCAGATTATAAAAATATTTAGGGTAGCTTACAAAAAACTTATTTTTGAAAATTTGAAATGGTTTAAAAATATTTGAACAATTTGGCTTAAAGTTTATAAATAATTAGTTTTTAATTTGTTGTTATTGTGATTTGCTAGTTTTTATGAGTAAAACTTACTTAAGGGTAATTTACTGATAAACTATTTTTGAACATTTTCTTCGAAGCCCAATATGAGAAAGTTAGTGCAATTGTGTCATAAAATTTATTTTTCGTCGTGTCTCATTGGGGTTACACGCATTTATAATAACTATGCTAATGTAGCAGAGATGAAGAAGGTAGAATTGAGAGGAAATGTATCCAAATTTGAATGGAGGAGAAATAGGGATCTAGTTAGGAAAATACCCAGTACATATGGTCTGGATTCAAACCCTAACCTGCACGTTACCCCCAAACCAAAGTAAATGAGTTTGACAATTAGACCACGTCCTCATTGGATTGGGTTATTCTTAAAGAGTCGTTGATGGACCCGATTGTTTTATTTGTCAGCATGTCCGTTCATGTTGAGGAAACCACAACTGGTTTACAAAATAAAAATCTACTGATATTTTGGGAATTGACTACTTTATTTATGGCGAGTGCTGCTTTAAATAATCTACAGTCATTCGGAAAAAATTAAATATACTCGGGTTTAAGATACATTTGTAAAAAATTAAAAGTTTGCAGATTTAGAGACAACAAAGAAATATATATATATATATATATATATATATATATATATATATATATATATATATATATATATATATATGAATTCTATTTCCGAACAAATTTGTGTGGTTTCAAGGCAGAAAAGGGATAGAGGATAGGATTAATCATCTTTGATTTGGTGGACGTTTTCAAGGTTGTTTCAAGGTTATTTCAAGCTAAACTTAGTTTTTTTAGTCGAAAACTGTATTATTTTTAGCAGTATCTTATTCTATGCGCAAAAAAAACTTTTGTGTGAAACATTTTTTTATTTAATATGTATTTTCAAATATATTTGACAAGATATGAATACATACATTAGTACAATGTTTTATTTACTATTAAACAGTATTAATTTAAGGCACTACTGTCTTACTATCACAAAATATGATCAGAAAAATTTCAATAGTTATTTTTCAAATACAATACATAAGATTGCACGCCTGACATTTTTAAAAACATCTCTAGGAATATTTCTGCAAGATGTGGTAATCCTTTGGCTTAGTTTAGTAAATAATACACTTTAGGTAGCTCCATGTAAAAAATCCATAGTATCTGGGGATCTTGTAGGCAAATAGATGTCAGCGTATAACCCGAATGGTTAGTAAGACGTAGTGCTGAATTAAATATATATATATATATATATATATATATATTGTCCCTCTTCTACCAATTCACTGGTTCGAAAATATATTACTGACCCATTGTCAAACACAAATGGTGTAGTGTGGTTGTGCTCCATCTTGTTGGGAATAAATCAAGTCTTCATCTAAAGTAGTTACACCATTCTCATCTATCTGGTTTTATATTAAGTGTGTGGTAAGAGGAATAATAACATCTAACATTAATTTCTTAAGTACAATTAATCACTGAGATTTCGCTAAAAAATAATGGTCCTATGATAGTATCTTCCCAAATATCTACCCATCTTTGAACAAAGAGATCGAATAAAAAAGTTTTACAAAATGTTTAGTTTTAAGAGTAGAATAATATGCCACTAAATATAATATAGATTTTCGTAAAAATAGGTTTACTTGGAAATAACGTTCAACGTCACAAAGTCAAAAATAAATAATCGTGTCCTATTTCCACTTACCAGAAAAATTTTGTTTGGAATTTGTTTACGAATCTTGCATACGTTTTTAAATAAACAGCTAGACACTTAAAAAAAATACCCGGTATGTTAAGGGTGAGGCATATCATTTGAGACACCAGAATATCCAGAAAACAAGCATTTTAGAAAAAAAGTTTTCGGTTTTTGAGAGGGAAAGATAAAACCACTGGCCATTTTTGATTTGGTGGACGTCTTAAAAGTTTCTTTATGGTAAAGTTTATATTTTTTTAAATGAAAACTTATAATTTTTTGACACAATTTTACATTAAAAAATCATATTTTGCATGAAACCTTTTTTTTAATTTGACGCCAGCACTTCAAGATTTTTAAATTTTATATATTTTATGGCAATTTTTTACTAAAGAACTTTTTATCACATTGTTATTCTTTACCAGGTTAAATCCAGAATTATTTAAAAATATTCAAAATGATTACTATTAACCTCGAAATACCTTTCATTTAGCTTTATACAAGATTGATGAGCACGTTGTAAGAGTCTCTTAATCAATATATCTGCAAACATTTCCTATGCGCTCCTTCATGTTTTCTGGAGTGGTTGGTAGTGGTTAAGGTGCGGCAGAATAGAAGACCAAATTTCATTTTGGGTCTTATCTTCCTTCTCGAACTGAGTACCTGCTTGAGGGGAGGTAATACCCCCACCACTGTATTACTTTCCCTACCCTGGCGTGTGTCGCTCTTATGGTCGATTGGTTTTCTGTATTCTGAATGACAAACAAAGCAGAGACCGGCCTCTGCCTCTACCTGAAGCACTGGGTTCGAAAAGTGTTTGAATAAACAGGCTACATTGAATAAGCTTTGTTCCTATTTCTAATATACAGTACTTAGAAAACTGTTTTATTTTTCTAGTAAAAATGAAATAGTTTTAAATTTGCGTTTGATGAAAATATTATCATATGCATATTGATTATTGCTAGATGGTTTGAAAAAAAAGTGACTAATTGTATTATATAGTGCTTTTCTAAATTTTAAAAATCAATTGGAAAGTTATTCGTGCACTTTCTGAACATCCTAAAAATTGGCTATATTAGCACATGACCTACAAACTTTTTTAAAAGTATAATTGAATATAAAACGTGCACTTTCTGAATACCTTCACTGAAATGAACCTAAGACAGAACTCGAGACCGTAAATTCATCAAAATATGATCAATACGACGTCCCAGAGGGAATCTAACAATTAGCTTAGTAAGAGGACGCGTTACGTATTTGGCCCAATTATCTAGAGCAGCGGTTCCCAACGTGGGGTACGTGCCAGGACGTTTGGGGGTACGCGGAATCATTTTGATAATGGTGGAAAGAGCTACATTTGCTAGCAGTGTAAGACAAAATATCAGTCAAAGTTATTAAATTAACTCAACGATTTGGCGAGGGGTGGTGCTTTATATATATATATTTAATCTTGAGAAAATGATTTTAATTTCAAACATAAAATAGTTTATATTTATTAATAAATAAATAAATTAATTAAATGTGTTTCTTTTGGTATATTTTTGCTTTTTGAATGTAAAAATATATGAACTCTTTATTCACCTTATCATAACATTGTTTTTTAATTTCATTACTAGCCCATATTTTTCAGTTGCAACAAATAAATTATTATAATTATTATAATTGCTAATGTGGTAATCAAACATTTCTATAATTATGGACACAATTCATGAAAATGCCAAGCGGTACGCGAGCGATACAAGGTTATGAACCGCTGGTCTAGAGGGTATCTTTATGTTATTTTTTTTAGCACCGTATCTTACTACCCGTTTGGGTTATACACTTAAGTACTAATTACGCTAATGGGTTAGAAATTGGGCAGGTTGAATTTATAGTAAGGGAACTCAAATTTTCGTGGAGGGAGAGTAAAAAAACATTTAGGAAATCCCCAGTTCACCCAACCGAGATTCGAAACTCGATCTCCCCGTCCTTGGCAAATCTAGATTGTATATGAATGTCTAAAAAAAGTTGCTTACTCTATTATTATAGTTCCCATTTGATAACAATATATGGGATATTTAGGAGCTACTCTCAAAATGGTGAGAGCCAACCAGATATGCAAGATTTAATATTTTACTGTATGAGGGCACTTGTGAGGATGGAGAATTTTTTTTTGTGGGGGGTAGCTGATTACCACCCCCTCAACTGCCAATGGAAGAAGTTTTTTATACACTAAACACTTCTTGTATTGATTAAGTTGCGACAGAAGGGAGCGCGAGTAATTTTACAGTTTTTTTAGAAATGAGATTTGTTGGCCAAAATTAACCAAATATTTCTTCAGTAACAAAGTAGAGTTTAGTTTTCTGCACATGCTAATATCAACAGATCTTGAATAACTGTCAATGGTGTCCCGGAATTTGTCAACACTTTTTTAAATGAAGAGAGTTTTTTTATGGTATCTTTTGACTTGTGTTTAAGTCTTTCTCCATTATGTAAAAAAAATACACATTTAACCATAAATTTATTGAAAGCGTTACTGTTGAACACATTTTGGAGGAACCCGCACCAAATGCCCAGTTGACTAACGCGTTTGTCTCTCATTGCACTCGATCATAGTAACATAGCACAATTATATAGAATATCTAGTAGCCATTACAATAACATATATTTTAATGGTTTTATTGTAGGAATAGAATAAAGCTAAGCTATATACAAAACTCTGGAAGTAATTTAATAGATGGCATCTTCAATTACTTTTATTGCAGGAACATAGCACAATTATATAGGTATCACTAGTGATAATTACAATAAAATACATTTATAATAGAATATTGTAGGAATAGATCAAAGCTAAGCTATATACAAAACCCTTCTAAGTCATTACAATAGATGGAAGCTTCAGTTACTTTCATTGTAGGAACCAAACACAATCGTATATAAATATTTAGTATTAATTACAATAAAATATATTTATAAATAGTTGTATTGTAAGAATAGAGTTAAGTAAAGCTATTTACAGAACCCTGGAAGTCATTACAATAGATGGAAGCTTCAGTTACTTTCGTTGTAGGAACAAAACACAATTATATAAAAATATCCAGTATTAATTACAATAAAATACATTTATAATAGTTGTATTGTAGGAATAGAGTAAAGCTAAGCTATATACAAAACCCCGGAAGTCATTACAATAGATGAGATCTTCAGTTACTTTCATTGTAGGGACAAAAAACAATTATATAGAAATATCTAGTAGTAATTACAATAGAATACATTTATAATAGTTGTACTGTAGGAACAGAGAAAAGCTAGGCTATATATAAAACCCTGTAAGTCATCACAATCGATGATATCTTCAGTTACTTTTATTTCAGGAACATAGTACAATTATCTAGAAATATCAAGTAACCATTACAATAAAACACATTTTTACAATGTATTAAAATATAAACATTTTTAATCAATCATAGTAACTTAGAGACAGTTTTTAAAATAAATAATAAAAATGTATACAATAATTGTACATAAACAAAAGTCTAAAACTAGGTAAACAACAATTTTGAAACAAAGTAATTATTACTTTGTTTAAAAAAATTTGGTTACTTTGTTTTAGAATTTTGTGCATTCAAAATATATTCTGGATTTCTTATTTTCATTGATCTAGTGGGCCTAGTATCTATTAACTCTGGCAATATGCAATCTAAATAAAATCTAGTTAATTTTGATTCCATTTCAATTTTCCAAAAATCATCATCTTTTTTCTACCCTTTTTACTACCATACTTTTTTTGTCCATACTACAAGTAAACAGTATTTTCGTTGGGTTATGTGAATCTGACCTTGAATTTGATAGAAATAGTTATGGCGTTTGTTAAGAACAAGCTCACCTTTATTTTCCTTAAAAACTTGTATTTTCCCTGCTAAAACAGCTTCTTCAGGAGTCATCTCAGCTGCAGAGAATGGACATTTTACCTCCACTATCCCATCCTCACCAATAAGACCATCTGGTGAAGCTCCTAAATAAGGTATATCTCTGTCTAAAAAAAGGTCACAGTGTACTACTTTAACGCTTTCTTATTTTTCAAGGTCATTAATTGCATCTCCTTCCTTTATCAGGCCATTCATAATTGATTGAGATTGTAGTTCAGAGCTGTACAGCATTTGCTTAACCAATTTTTCACAACCAGTATCTGCTCTACGTTTGCATACTGTACCAAAGTTCGATGCCGTCAATAATTTTCTTCTTTGTTCAAGCCATTCGCCACTTTCTCTCTGTAAGATTGTAAGACGTTCTAAAGCTTCTCTTTCTTCTTTGGTTCTTTAGAGACATTAAAAACGGGTCTTTCTCTCTTTGAAATTCCTCTACACTCATGTCTGGTCACTGCACATTTGCACCATAGTCTTGGTCCTGGCTACCTTTTTCGCAAAAAAAGGGATCTTGCTAGCTTTGGCTTCTTTCTATGACGTTCTTTCTCAGAGTTTACCTTCAACTTTCTCTTCATTTGAGATTCCTTACAAAATCTCCCGGGACTTATACCGTAGATAGATTTGTGGAGTACGTAATGGGCCTTTCCCGTGTTGTGTTGGACCATTGCAGCCACACATTTTACTTTATAACTGCCAGACAGGGAAAAATTTATTCTTTTCCCACCGATGAATTTTGCAACGGCACCATTATATTGTTAGGCAGCGTTGCTGTCTACATCTTGTATAAGGCTGCGACTGTTCTGGGCAAGATATTTAGATGG
Organism: Timema cristinae; assembly: GCA_039000515.1. Taxonomy (NCBI): domain Eukaryota; kingdom Metazoa; phylum Arthropoda; class Insecta; order Phasmatodea; family Timematidae; genus Timema; species Timema cristinae. Next base: position 2,681,004 of record JBCFYV010009882.1, on the reverse strand, counting down.
GGCCAAAACCTTTTCAAAGAGACCTACTTTAGTTAAATCAGGAATTAGGTTAAATTCATTTGACTTATTTTCTCCCTGGCAAAAATATCCACGCTCTTTGCATTTCGAATGGTCACCTAACACATGGCTAGCTCCATTCAAAATATATTTTCTTAATTCATCCATTCTCTTTTCTAGGGGTGCATCTTGTTTTTTCCTATATTGTATAGCTATACTGACATCTGTTCTTAACCTGAGTGTATTAATTCCTATTTTCTTACGTAACATAATTGGGAACCGTCCTCCATCACTTGTTGTAACTATGTCTCTAATTTTATTACAATAATTCCTGAGTAAATGGTTACGGCATTCCACTTTTTCTACTGTCATTGTTTTATATGGCCTGGCGTCAAGTATTTTCTTATACATGCTGCTATCACCGTCAGCAGTTAACTTTGCATATCTCACTCCATAGATAGCCTCCCTAACAAGAAATCCTTCTACAATAACTGCAGCTTCCATGGTGGTTGAACTAAGATCCCAGTTCTTACTGCACACGTGTTGATGTGGATCTACACCTTTATTTTTAGAACGTGTGCAAGTTGTGCTGAATTTGTTTTTTACGCCGATGTATAGAACTTTTCCTGTATAGAAACCAATGATCGCAGCCTGTAAAGCACACATGTATCACTAAACAATAGTATTTTACAATAATAAGGACGACACTTATGAATAGTGAACTTGAATAAACAGTTCTGAGAATGGGACGATTCCTGGATAGCAAAACATGCATAGTAGAATGTCCCGGATTATATTTACGTGTTCAGTAATTTTTTTTTTTCAAAGGTAAATGTAATTACAAACTTTGGCTAAAATCGAGTTAAATCGAGTGTTTATGCTATCTAAATACATGGATCTTTTACTATTGGTTTATGGGAAAACCTAATATATATTTGCAATGTTTAGTTAAATAAATTTGTGTATACTTGATTTTTTACAAATTCATTGTGATTTTCTGACACTCAGTTGGATGAAATTGATTGAATGAATAAAATTATCATAATTAATTGAGCCCTTTGAGTTTTAATTTGTGTTAACCCAGTTAGATTAAAAAAAGTTTTTCTTTTTCTTTTTGGGCAGCGCTCTATCTTGGTTAGTATGGCACAAAAATTAAATTCGTCATATAATAATTAATACAAATGCCCTAAAAGTGATTTATATTCATATTTAACAGTGTGGAAATTTGTGGGATATACTTCCATAAGGCTTAAAAATAAGCGTTTGAATACGAAGAAAAGCTTTACTTACCACACCCGACAGCGAACTGTAGTTGTTTCTGTAAGATCTCTTTCCCCAGCTGCCATCAGCTGCCACGGTTAATAGAGGAGTACCGTCAGCTGCTATGTGCCCTCGTTTCTTTGCTTCTTCTATCTCTAGCTTGACTGCGTCTTCCATTTCACACTGTGCTGCCTTTTCCCACTCATCTCCTAGGCGATCATGATACTTTTTGAAGGTGTTGATACTCATACATGGAATATTCATTGTTGACATCATTTCATCGAGCTGTGCATGCCCTCCACCAGTACTCATTGTTCCTGATACGGCAGCACTGTTAACGTCCATGAAAAGAGTTTCTACCGAATTATCAGGAATATCTGTCCACAACATACTTTCCAATCCACAGAGTCTACATTTGAACATGAATCCAGAATTCAGTCCTCTTCTTAATTCACGTTTTGGATCCATGTCTTTGAAAGAGCAGTGAAAAGAAAGATGGTCATCCATTGATATTATTTGTTCAACAAAATATTTAAGGTTAATTATTCTTCTTCCTTGTAATGAATAGGTTGAAATAGGGGTTAATTTGGAATTAGTAATTAATAATGTATCTGGGCTCATTGTATACCTGAGAAAAAGGGTCAAATGTATTAATAATAAGTAAGAAACAAAACACATATTTTTCAAACAATGACACTCTAAATGTAACCTTGCGTCTAATATGACAAAAAAAAAGTACTATATATTAATTTATTTGAAACAGATAGGTAGTTAAGGTTAGGTTAGACTTAATCTGTCTTGGTCCGAAGGGCTGGCTGTAACTGGGATTTATCCTAACTGGACATTATTCCGGAACCGGGTTTAGTCTTCGCTAACATTATTCCAAAATTGGGCTTGGTTTCGACTAATACTACTATTTCGGAAATAGGTTTAGTTTTGCCTTGCGTTATTAAGATATTGGGCATAGTTTAAACTTATGTTATTCCAGAATTCAGTTTAGTTCCTGGTCTGATTTGTCACTAACAATGTTAATTTATAATCAGGCCTGACAGAACTGATTTCAGAGTTAAGCAAGTAAAATTTGAATGGAGCCCACTCCGGGGATTATTCCAGGCGTTATCAAAATTGTGAGGACAACAACATTTTTAAGTTTATTAATTAAAAATGAATGAACTAAAATCATTTAAATATTTAAATGAAAACGAATATACTTGTACCGGAGATACCTACCCGAATATTTAAAATCTAGTTAAAGTTATCTTTTTAAATTGTCTAAAGTTGGCATGAAGATTAAAAATGGGATTTGGTTGGATGAAAGCTACTCTTGATACACTTATTGGGTGTAAAATGGCCATAATTATGTTTATACATTTTTTATTGTATTAGGCTTACTATGTATAATTCGATCGTAGATTATTCATAGTTAAAAAAAATTACAACTTATTATATTTGGGGATTATAAAGTAGGCTAGTATAAAACAATGTGCTAGTTTTATACGATTTAGTATGACTTCCCAATAGATGTCCTCAACACAAAATAAACTAATAGTGTTTTAGTTTCTTAAGGTGGATACAATGCTCTCATTTAAATCTTTAAAACGTTTTAATTGTAATTTTATTATATATGATTTTTATATTTTCTTTTTTTTCTCTATGAAATTTTCAAATTTTTATCAAGCTATTTTGCATTGCTTCGAGACTTTTTCAAAAACCAATCAGCTTTTTGGATTTTAAAAACCTATTATTATTATTATTATTATTATTATTATTATTATTATTTATTATTATTATTTTTTTAGAACGTTATTCATCACAAAATTGACAAATTTAATCTAATGAGGTAAGGATTAGGAAGATAAGTGATTATGTAAGCACACCCGCATTCGCATGGAGAGGAGATGGGAAACTACTAAGGAAAAATTCACCCCCAGTCCCGCGGCTTATATTCGAACCCCAAAAAAAGGGTTGATACAAACACGCACAAAGAGAGAGAGACACACAAAAACATAAATAATGGTCGCATCCATATTACTTTTTCCTTAAAAAATTAAACATCTTAAAACTATTACATGCTACTTAAATAGATAGATCAAAATGAAGATTTTCATTTTGAGGCTCTGTTATGTTAGGCACTTTTAATTCGCGTTCCTAAGCTCCTCCGTGAACACCCTAAACAAACAAATAAATACAATACTTAATTATGTTTGTTTCAACCTTTTTTGAATAATCCATTTGGAAAACCCGATTTTTAAATACTTACATGGAAAGAAAGTGTGGTTCTTCTTGGTTCCTTGAGGTATTTTGAGATGAATTGTCTTTTTGTGAGTCCTCTGTACTTTCAGCACGTGAACTAAAGTTTGGAAAATATAAATTTGGTTAGATTTCTAAGCCATCGCAATAAAATTATATAATGTTAACTTATCCTTTTTACAGCTTCATTCTTTTTTCCCCTGATACTAATGGATTTAGATTTTTTGTTTATGTTTTAATGAAAAATACATACCATTTTGTTTTCCAGTAATTTGCTAGCCCTTGAGGCCTACGCTTTTTCTTCGGTTTTCTTGATGGACGTACAATCTTGTTACCTTTAGTCGAGTAGCGCATCAGTCCCTTCACACGTGTTTCTGACATAACGCTGAAACTATGCACTTTCCTCACTTTATACAAGACTATTAGCTACTATTTACGAACACTAAACGCTAACCGGAGAGACAACTGACTAACCTACCAAAGAAAAGATTTCAAACCTCTGGAGCATGTAGAAATAGTTCCTTGCAAGGACGAGTTCATTAGAAACTTTAGGGAGGCTATGTTATTTTTCTAGTCTACTCATCAGATTTAGGCTGACCCATCTGCCCTTGAGTTTCTTTAGTCTGTGCGCCCTCAGCACAGGCTCCACCTCTCTCTTGGCGAATAAAATTTGCAATGATGAATCTAAAAAAAAATTAAATTCAAAATAATTTTCGAATAATAAAGCTTAGGCGGGGCCGTTGAGGTGAAATTAAATTTAGAGTGAGTACAAATTTAGGGGTTGGAGGATGTTCGGCAACAAGGGGCGATCGACGCCGGCCACAGTCGGAGAGAAGGCACACCTCGTCCATGATCCGTGTGGCTGTTGTCATGTGGTTTGCCCTTGTAACAGTGGAAATCAGCTGTTTAGTGTTTGTGATAGCGTTTGGTGATAATTTTACGCGTGTGTAATTTTTTGGCTCCTGCGTAATTTTTCGTTGCTGAAGTAAGAATTAAGAAAACTTAAGATATTATTATTATTAGCACCGCGTCTTACTACCCGTTCGGGTTATACGCACTTACGCTAATGTGTAATGGTAGGGTGATTGTGAGATGAAATGGAGGACCTACAGTTTAACGTGGAATCCGAACCACGGTGGAGACCTGGCATTCCTCACATTCCTTAAGATATTAAACAACAAGATCTATTGTTTAGTTACTAAGTTTGTTTGGTAAGGAGAGCCTTTCGTAGGCCTTCAAGTTAGTTCCCACATAACCTTACGGATATCGTTACAAAACTCTCTCCTTGGAATAAGCTTTGATCACCCGTTTAAATTTTTAATTTCTCTTATGAACTTACTGTGACTAGTAATATTTGATGTAATTACACGTATTATTATGTTATAAATAGGATTTGTAGCAGTGTCTCTCCCTTATTATAATTTGGATATGTAAAGTTGAATAATTCATTTAATAATCTATAAATTTAAAATATTTGAGAGCTTGGCGTAAAATTGAAAATGTATTTTGGAATGTGTTGATGTGTGTCTTTGGAGGGACTTGTATTCAGCGTTGATATAAGTCTGGTTTAGTTGATGTGATTGGGGGTGTGATGTAGTACCCACCCTTTTTTCCCAGACAAACCCAGTTTGCTCAGGATAAATGTTGTTGAGACAGACTATATCCAAATAGTCCGAGGATCCTTGCCAAGGATATAATATCTTGTACAATTTGTTCCTTAAATGATATATGTTTTTTCCAATTTTGTGAGATAAAATTCACTTACCCCATTAATTTTTCTTTGTATTATTTTATAAAAACTAACCTATGAAAGTCACATTATTCAATAATAACGGAAAAACAAAAATAATGTTATTTTGGAAGTCTTTGCAGTAACCACTAATAATTATTATTAGTGAATATTATTTAATTCTACCAGAATTTGTATGGTTATTTTACAATAAATAGGTAAACTTTTTTGAAATCATCTAAATATTTTACGCCCTTTGGAAAGCCAAGGTCTGCGCACTTTTGGGGGCCCCATTCCAACTCTGGTCTACTTAGAAGATAGCATATAGTTTCCGAACACTTCGAAATGCTACGCTGAGCATACAAATAATTGCATGTTTTAGAAAAGTATTCAATCTTTAATACAAAATAAATGTAAATAATTTAATACTTTGTGTGTTGAGAGTCATCATAAGTTGCGGCAACTTGCACAACATTTAAATTGAATCCAATTTTGATGTTGAATATTATTTTACCAAAGCTATGCTTTGATCACTATATTTTTTTAAATATTTATTTAAAGTGGCTTATCATATTTTACGTAGTACGTTTCTCATTATATTTTAACTGATACTTTAGCTAGGACAATAGCACGTGTACTTACTATGCTAAGGGTCCCGGTTTTGATCCCAGGTAAATTCACTAATTTAACTTTAGTGAACCGTTATGTACGTCATAGTTAAAAGCTAGTTGTAAGTCGTGTGCTTATATAATCCTTGTTTTCATAAATTACATGTTAAAAACCCCCATTAAAAATTTATTTTATTAAATAATGTTGATGTAGGTTCACCTTCGAGCTTGCAATTTTTTTTTTTTTTTAAGATTCAGGAAAAAAATACAACAAATATTCCAACTGGTCCTCTGGACATGTTTCAAGCCTGTTAGTGTTGTCCTGTCAAGCGAACAATAGGATTACTGCCTACTGCTGAATCTTGGGTTCTTCCAGACACTTCCTCTCTCTCTCTCTTGGCTTGAGTAGGTATGGTGGGGGTTGCCACCCCTATATTGTAATAAAACTAAATTTATGTAACTAATGCCAAATTTATGGCCCTATGAATAGGTTTACGTGATTAAAAATATTATACTTTTAAATTACACACAAAACTTAAGATTGTAAGTTTTTTTTTTTAAATCAAACTATTTTCAAAAATGTGTTTTTTGAGGTAATTTAAAAAATTTATGCATAAAAAATTAATTATATAACTCAATATCAATTTAGAAAAGTGTCCACACAGTCATAATAAAAAAAATAAAAAAGTATCATAATTGGTTCATCTAGAATTTCGGTCGCAAATCAGTCACTTTTACTGTGTATTAGTAGCTATGCGACCGCACCTTAATATATACCTACTTTATCTTCTAGGTAGCAACCCGGCTCGGTGGTGTAGTTAGGTAACGTGCTAGTTTCGTGTTGAGCTAGACTGATGAAGACGGGAATATTGAGGTTCGAATCTCGCTCGGGTGAACTGGGGTGGTTTTCCTTAAATGATTATTACACTCTCCCTCCAAGCAAATGTGGTTCACTTCCCCTATATTTAACCTTCCCAACTTCAAACCCATTAGTCTAATTAGTACTTATGCGTATAGTCCGAACGGGTAGTAAGACGCGATGCCAAGTATTATTATTATTATTTTTATTCACGGTAGCCCTATAAAAATCCATATATGTGAAAATATCTTTTGAACATTTATAAGAGTAATCATATAAATAACATTGCAATGAAAGTAATACACAATAAAATAATGTAATAAAAAGTTATTCAATAA
>JBCFYV010009882.1:2640648-2673863 GCA_039000515.1 Timema cristinae | reverse complement strand
AAGCTGGTGCAGTCCTTCTACGTCAGACTTCCCGGCATCACCAATCCTATCCAGGGGCTTAGAAATTACGTCATCGACCCTGGAGGGTTCCATTAACGTCCCAAAGCCCTGCTCGGATAAGCGAGAAGTGTCAATAGTGTGGTTTGGGAGGCTCTCACCCAATCCCCCATAGAGAAGTATCTCTGAACGAAACTATAAAAACCCTTATTTGGTTTCCCAATATACATTTTGTTTCCCCCACCAATATTAATAATATGCTTTTCTTTGTTTCAGAAACTTCACGAAATGTAAAAATCCGTCAGTTTTAGGTTCCGAAAGCACACGGTGTGACCAATTGGTCGGTACGTGTTGGAATTTGATTTCGTGCTCCCCTTAAAGGTGCATCAGAGCATGCTAATGTGATGTGATGTGATGTGATGAGAACTCTTCTTTCTATTGGCTCGCTTGGCGGCCACTATCGCTCACGTTTTCCCGCGTCAATGGGAAGCTCCCTTTTCTCTCATTGGACAAGGCCAGGCAGCAGTTGAGAGTATTTAACACGGTGGTTCCTCGGTCAGAGGGCAGTCCTTTCAGGGCCAATAATTCGATATTACTGGTGCCATTTCAAAGAACGATTATTAGTGTCATCGAGAACGGTCAGGGAACGGTCGGGCGACCGGCCGAACCCAAACCATGTGGAAGTGTAACAGTTAAACCCTTAAAAAGTTAAAATGTCTACCAGATCCGACGTTGACATCACGGAGGTGGAAGAAGAAGAGGGCAGCATGTCCTAGGAGTCCCAGGACGAGAACATGGACACGCCTTTCACAAGAAATGTTACCAATGATTTACAACAACCTGGACAATCAAGTATTACAAAAGGTAACCAGCACCAATCTGTTTTAAGCTTTGAACCTGCCTCAGCTTTAAAACGGAAACACAGGGCTAAACCGGGAGTTGATGTTCCAATCCCAAAGGAAATTAAAGTAACAAATCAACTCGCTGCACTAGATAGTGGACAAGTCACCAATGACAAAGTGGGTGCCACTATGGAGTCGGCAGATGACACCCAGTGTAAAGACACTTCAACCAAAAAGGTAAAAAGACCACCAATAGTGATTACGAATGCGGTGGAATATAACAATATAGTCAAACTCCTAAAGCAGAATCTTAAAGATGACTACAAACTCTACATCATTGCACAGGGGATCAAAATAATTACTAGCTCTCTAAGAGACTACTCCACACTCTTAAAGCTTCTAAAGGAAACTTCCCTCGAAAACTATACATACATGTTGCAGAAAGATAAACCATTTAAAGTAGTGATCATGGGCTTACACTCTACCATGCCATGTGATTCCATAAGTTTGGAGCTCATCGTAATGGGTTTTAAGCCCATAAACGTGAGACAACTATTTTCTAAATCTACCCCACAAAAAGAGACACCTAAGCCAGTACCGATCTTTGTTTGCACGCTGTAAAGAAACCAGTCCGTCACAAAGATCTATGAAGTCAGGGCCATAAATCACACCATTGTGAAGGTGGAAGAGTGCCAAAAATCGGCGAGCACGGTACTTCAGTGCCACCAATGCCAACGTTTTGGCCACTCTAAGAACTATTGTTATCAAGCCCCTCGGTGCGTCAAATGTCTCGGGCAACATTTAACTACATCATGCACCAAGAAAGACAGAACCATGCCAGCGCGCTGCGTAAACTGCAAGGGAGAGCATGCGGCAAACTACAGATACTGCCCCGTGCTGGTCAGAGAAATAGAGAAACGAAATAAACAATCAGACAAATCTACCCAAGGGGTACATAAGCAAACGAATCAAACTGCTCCAGCCAGTCAGCTCACACAGCGAATTAGTAGAAACACCACACACCCGGTAACGAACGCTCCTGAGGCCAAGCGTATAACATATGCAGCGGCCGTTGTCAACCTTCCCCAAAAACCTAGCGAGAACTATTACAATACAAATGAGGCCTCCAACCTAAGAGACCTCTTTCAAATATTCAAAGACATTAATCTCAATGGCCTCCTTGCATATCTTATAAACTGCATGAGAAGGCGAAAAAATTCCCCAGACAAAACCACAAAAGCCCTAATTTTACTAGAAGCCGTCGCCGAATTCTACTTTGATGGCAATTAACCAAACACATAACCCAGATGACTCCCTGAACGTAATGTTCTGGAACGCCAATAGAGTCCTTCAACAGGCCCACGAACTGGAACAGTTATTACAACCATACAGGGTAGACATAGATCTCATTTGTGAGACACACTTATCATCAACTAAACGTTTGAGTTTCTATGGGTACGACACTTACATTACTGACAGGCCTACCGGAAGAGGTGGGGGGAACGGCAGTATTAGTTAAGAAAAACCTCAATCACTACCACACAATCATACCGGATAAGGGGAACATAGAAACATCCTCAGTGATAGTTCCCATACCACGAAGGGAGATATTGTTTAGTGCCATGTATAGGAGCCTTTCGGTCTTGTTCACAGCCCAAGACCTAAACACTCAAACGGCAAGGAAAAATTTCTTCGCCGTGGGAGACCTGAACTGCAAACATACTCATTGGAACAGCCGCATATCCAACCAAGCTGGCCGTACCCTGTCAGAACATGCGACCCTGAAAAACTTCGTAGTTTTGGTACTGGAGGAACCGACGTTCTACCCCTCCAACTACAGAAATCTTCCAGATATATTAGATGTCATACTTACAGACTTCACCCAAAACACTGAAGAAATATATGCCTTGAATGAACTGGACTCCTACCACATCCCGGTTTTCTGTAGGCTCTTAATAAACACCAACCCTAGGAACTCCTTCCTTAGAAGAAATATCCCAATTACTGATTGGCCTAAATACCAGGCCACCCTGGAAAGGTCTATACCGCAAGAGTGGAAGGTAGAAAGGTGGATCATTCGCTCGCCTTCCTGACGTCAACGCTCCTCTAGGCCCATAGGAAATCAACTACCTACGAAGTTTTTTTTCAACGAGAGTCTTCTCTGAGATTGCGAACCACTCGGTGCTAGATTGAGCTGTCTACTGTCTTTTTCAATACAAATCTGCCTTTTTCAAGGCAAACTGAGCAAATTGCCTTAGAGTTTCACACTCTAAATCCCAAACACTTACACGCCACTAAACTCGGGACAGACTGTCGGAGGTAATTACTGTGGTTGATACCTAACGGTGCCAACGAAGCCACAGTAGACCGTAAAACGAGACCGGCTACGAAACAATACCTCGTAGTCGGAGTCTGTCTTCCGGGACCACCATACAACACACTCCAAGCCCACCCACACTGCACAGAGGGGGGCCAAGTAGCCCCACCACACTAGGCGGCCCTTTTCAGGCCACCAAATGGACTCCCCGACCATCATCCCCAGGAACCCACAACTAGCCGGCCCTTGTCAGGGCCACCAAATGGACTCACAGAAAACCAACCCCAGGAAAACCCAAACTGATGACGACACCATCTACTCTTCCACAGACGCCTCGGACATGGAAACCGACATTGACAGTCAAAGGACATTTACCCTTGTAGACAAGTCAGGCAGAAAAAGGAGGTTTCGTCCCTCCAGAAGACAAAACTCACAAGCCAAAAAAATCACCACCACCGCAAACAGGTTTGAACCCCTGAAAAAAGCGGCAGACACAATGGAGACAAATGACACTACCACTGCCACCACCACCACACAGACTAAACGATTCCCACCAATAGTGACGCTAGGCACGCACAATTACAAAAAAATCACGGAACTGACAAAATCCATTAACAGTGACATCAGAATCATATACGTCAAGGATGGGCTTAAGATCCATACTAGTAGCAAAACCGACTATGACCTGGTCCAACACCTCCTCAGAGACTTCAAACAAGAGTTTCACACTTTCACACTTCCTAGGGACAAACCGGTTAAGGTGGTCATCAAGGGACTTCCCCCAAACATGGCCATTGAGGACCTGGAGCACGAACTGAGGGACATGGGTTTCCCCGTCACAGACGTGAGATAGTTCAGTAGGAAAACTTCTCCAGACAACACAACACAGACAATGACGCTCCTCCCTACGTTCCAGGTGACCTTGTCCAAAAATTCAGAAATTAACACCATCTACCAGCTCAAATACATCAACTACACCAGGGTAAAAGTAGAGCCATACATCCCACCACCCAACACAGTTGTTCAGTGTCACAAATGTCAAAGATACGGACACACCAAGAACAACTGCGAAAACAATCCTAGGTGCGTAAAGTGCCTAAAGCAACACATTACCAAAGACTGCCCCAAAAAGGACTCCACCACTCCAGCCCGGTGTGTTAACTGTATGGGAAGCCACACGGCAAACTACAGTAAATGCCCGGTGTATGTAAACCTAATCGAAAAAAAGAAAAACTCACTGGTAGCGCGTTCTAGCAATCAAGCTACAACCCAGCCCACGCCCCCACCCCCAGCAGCACCCACCGGCACTCAGAACTACCCTCCAATGTGGCCGAGACCCGCCCAAAACCCACCAATAGAGCAACAGCCAATACCAGAGGCGGCCGGGATCCACCGATCCTACGCCCAAGCAGTGCAGGGACAACGCACACACGGCCCCACACAACAAGAAAACACATCAGGTTCAGACATCAAAGACCTAATTAGGTTTCTTAAAGAATTGAATATTATAAAAATCATCACCCATTTCAAACCATACCTCAACAGACTTAGGCAGGCAACAGACTCGACAGAAAAGATGGTCATCATGATCGAGGGAGTGACAGAATACTTTCTGACCCAAGATGACTAGGACGGACAAGACTTTGACTAAAGACACACTACGCGTTTTTTATGGAACGCGAACGGGATACTCACGCAGGCAAAAGAATTAGAGGAACTTTTCAAAACATACGGGATAGATATAGGACTAATAAATGAAACCCATCTAAATCAGAACAAAAGAATTAACTTCTACGGGTACGAAATCTACAGAACTGACAGGCCCAATGGAAGGGGAGGGGAACAGCAGTACTCATTAAGAATAATATACCGCACTACCAACACAACTTTCAATCCTTAGAAAACATAGAAGCAACTGCAGTCAAAGTTAACACAAAGAGCGGGAGTGTCTTGTTCGCGGCCATATACAAACCACCGACTAAAAACATACTACAACAAGACTTAGACGAACTTACTGACTTCGACAAAATGTTTTTAGCAGGGGACATGAATAGTAAACACACAAACTGGAATAGCAGACTAACAAACAGGGATGGACGTGCACTAAACGACCACGCAGACACTAAGGGCTACACAATTGTCGGTCCTGGCGAACCAACATTCTACCCCTCAAACCCACTACACAGACCCGACGTTATAGACGTGATCTTGAACAATATAGGGGTGACGGCAGAAGAGTTAACTGTTCTCAAGGAACTGGACTCTGACCATAACCCTATATTGTGCGAGATCACAACAAACACCACTATAGAGATAAAGGGACTAAATAAAACCAAAACCACGAGCGACTGGGAAGGTTTTACAAACACACTAAACGAAACACTACCCATCAATATCAATATCACGACCCCGGAAGAAGCAGACACCACCCTCCAGCTCTTTACAACAACAGTGCAGGAAGCTTACAGAAACAACACCAAAACAGAACAGGAGAAACAAGACTTGCGAGGCCAGAACCCGGACCTTGACTTTCTTTTCGCCCAGAAGAGAGAGGCAAGGAGGGACTGGCAGACGTATAGAACACCACAACACAGAACAGCCTACAACAGACTTACAGCCCAAGTTAGACGCAGGGTAAAAACAATCAGACTCAACAACTGGAATACTTACATAACAGATGCTGCCTTGGACTCCAGTAAAACCTGGAAAGTAGCAAAACAACTAAAATCAACAAACAAAAAACGGTCAGTACCAGCAATACACGGGGAACACGGTATGGCATACCTAAGCTCAGAGAAAGCGGAAGCCATAGCAGTGACACTAGAGAAGCAATTCACACCAAACCAAATTCCAAAAGACCCAGATTTTGTCAGGGATGCACAAAGAACAGTAAGAGAATACCTATTTAGACCTATAGTGTCGCGGGTTGACCCAATAACACTCGACGAATTAACAAACACAGTGAAAAACTTGCCAAAAAACAAATCGCCAGGACACGACAGACTTACAAACGAAACCATACAAAAGCTACCACCAAGGGCAATACACACAATACTAACAATATACAATGCACTACTAACACTTTGTCACTTCCCAGACGCATGGAAACTGGCGAGAGTCATAACACTTCCCAAACCAGGAAAGGACCCAATGTTTCCACAAAACAGAAGGCCAATTAGTCTCCTCACTACCTTGAGCAAAATCTTTGAAAAATTAGTTTTAAAAAGAGTAAACGACTTTAGCGAAAGAAAAGGAATCATCCCAAACTTACAATTCGGTTTCAGACAAAAACATTCAACAATCTACCCAGTACTAAACCTAATAGAAGACGCCACGGAAGCTTTTTCAAAAAAACAACACACAATAGCAATATTCCTAGATGTAGAAAAAGCATTCGATAGAGTCTGGCATATAGGACTAATTCTAAAATTAATCAAATTTAACTACCCACAATGGATCATTCACATTATCGCCAGTTTCCTTGCTCGAAGAAAGTTCCAAGTGATCATGGACGGTACTAAATCACCAATACACAACATAAGGGCAGGGGTGCCTCAGGGATCTGCACTTGAACCACACCTCTATAGTATATACATTGCGGATATACCAACCCATCCCCAAATAAAAGTCAGACTTTTTGCCGATGACACCATGCTATACACCACTTGCAAAAACATAAACTACGCCAGTATAGCAATGCAGAGATACTTAGTAAATCTGCAAGACTGGCTTACAAAATGAGGATTAAAGTAAACCCTACAAAATCGTCCGCCCTAATCATAAGCCGAGGAAATAAGCAACTTCCAGCACCTCTCACTCTATTTGACTCAGAAATACAAGTAAATAAGGAAATAAAATACCTAGGCACAACAATAGATTCAAAGTTAACCTGGAGAAGCCATATTGATAATACCAACAAAAAAGTAATGGGAAGATATATTCAATTGTACTCATTATTTAAATGTAGGGAACTAAATATCCACACAAAAATAATACTATACAAAACAATAATACAACCTATAATACTATATAACTGCGTGGCATGGAGCTATGGAGCATCAGATACAACTAAACGGCTACAAACCACACAAAACAGAATACTCAGAACAATCACTGGGGCACCCTGGCGCACGAGAACCACAGACCTACACACACTGACCAACTGCAGACAGCTACAGTAAATTTACAAAGACCGCAACAAAAGACTATACGAGCAGACAGATTTACACACGAACGAAATAGTTAGGAACTTAGGACGCTACGACCCTACAGAGGACAGGTACTACAAACGACCGAGACTGGCTTAGTATAGGCATAGTTAGATATAGTTAAAAAAAAAAAAAAAACAGTTCATAACCCTGGAAAAAAAAATTAATTAAAAACTTAAAAAAAAAAATTAAAAACTTAAAAAAAAGATGATAATAATAATAATACTAACGCTGGATGTAAATCCCTAGATTGTATAAATAACAATTATTACTAACATATTTAAACTAATAATCACAGTAGATATAAGAAACTAAGCCAGTCAGGTAGACCGAATCATCCATAATTCACACATTTCATCCCATTACTTTCTTAGTCACGGCCGGACGCCACTGGGATAACCGCCTAGGTTGTCTACTAGCCAGAGAATAACGCTGGCGCCGGGGGCGGCCCCAGATGGGGAATGGAAATGTATCCACCTCACTCCTAATCCCAAGAAAAGAAAATCCTACCCCAACAAGCAACTCTTTATAACCTTTGCCACCGCCGGACTCCACTGGGATAACCGACTAGGTCAAACTTCTATCCAGAGAATAACGCTGGCGCCACTGTCGGCCCCAGATGGGGAATGGATATGTAACCATCCACGTCAAACCTATTCCCTAAAGTCAAGTTAAACCATTCGATCCTCCTCCTGGAAATCGACTCACGAAATCACACACAACACACCATCATACCTTAAACACACCTTCCCACATCCCAAGAAAAGAAAATCCTCCCCAATTCCCGCGACCCAGCGCAATCACTCACCATCATACCTTAAACACACCTAACCACATCCCGAGAAAAGAAAATCCTCCCCAATTACCGCGACCCAACGCAATCACTCACAGCTCACCACATACCTTAAACACACCTTCCCACATCCCAAGAAAAGAAAATCCTCCCAAATTCCCACGACCCCCCACAATCACTCTCAATTCACCATCATACCTTAAACACACCCTACCACATCCCAAGAAAAGAAAATCCTCCCCAATTCCCGCGACCCAACGCAATCACTCACAACTCACATCATACCTTAAACACACCCTCCCACATCCCAAGAAAAGAAAATCCTCCCAAATTCCCACGACCCAAACAATCACAAATTTTCGCCTCAAAGGGTCATTTACTAATACACATGTAATTCCTTTACAGCTTATTATTTACTAATACTTGTATTTTCTTACAGCCTCATTTCATCTGTCTCATTTCATAGGTATATAAGTTCATTCACGAGGTTAAGAGTCATGACAATGACTCGGTACTCAAACAATAAATCAGCCCTTTCATAGACAACCTGGCGTGGCATAACTGTCAAGTTAGATGTTCTTTGTCGGGCAACAGCCGTAAGGCTACCTACGAAGCCCCGATAATCAACCTTAAGAGGGAGCACCCAGACCTCAACTTACTGATAGCATAGAAGAGATAACCGAGACATGATTGTCAAACATCTCGCTCTCCGAGGCATCGGGTAGTATACAACCGACTAAGGGCCCTAGTTCGCCGTAGAGCGAAACAGCTTAAAATGAACCATTGGAACGAGTTCATCTCGGAAACAGTCAACGGTGAGGACAGTGTCTGGACGATCACTAAACAACTAAAAGGGTGCACTCAGAGAACTAGAACTCCGGGCATTCGTGGATGACAGGGGATGACCTGCACAGTCACGGACAAAGCCGAAGCTATTGCGAAGTCTTTATAAGATCAATTCAACACGTCATCAGGAATCTGAAGAAAAAAAGCTCCGGGAGTGGACAGATATTTAAACGAGATGCTGTGCCATGCCCCTGGTACAATCATTATCCTCCTGACTGCTATATTTTCCGCCGCACTAAGGTGGGGCTACTTCCCAGAAGTTTGGAAGGTGGCGGACGTAATATCCATACCAAAGCCAGGCAAGGACTCAAAATTTCCACAGAACAGGAGACCTATCAGCTTACTTAGAAGCCTTGGAAAGGTGTATGAAAAATTCATCCTTGAAAGACTGAAACGATTTACCCAGGAACACCGTATACTCCCTGATACCCAATTTGGATTTCGGAGCCGCCACTCTACAGTACACCCAATCACCAGTCTTGAAGAAGAGACTACGGAGAGTTTCAACAGAAATAAGACTACACTCGTTGTCCTCATGGACGTGGAAAAGGCTTTTGATAATGTCTGGCACGCTGGCCTACTTAGAAAGATGATCGCCTTCAAATTCCCTAAGGCATATATTAACATGTTAAAAAATTTCCTACGTGGTCGCTACTTCAGAGTGAAGGTGGAGCGACAGAGGTCAGCCTGTCACAACATTAGAGCGGGTGTGCCACAGGGATCTGCCCTATCACCTTTTCTATACTGCGTATATGTCGCCGACATCCTTACCAATCCAAAAGCTAGGGCTAGACTATTTGCTGACGACGCTCTCTTCTTCACTTCCCACAGAAACATCAAATATGCCTTTAACCATATGCAAAGATTTCTGGATCAGTTCATCAACTGGCTGGAGAGGTGTAGGATAAGAGTTAACCCGGCAAAATCCACGGCAATCAGTATAATAAAAAGGAGGATCCAGCCACAGGAACAGTTCAGGGTTCTGGGTTAATTCATCCCCTACTCAAACGAACTAAGATACCTTGGTGTCACAATAGACTGCCACCTAAATTGGAAACTCCACGTTGAGTACATGAAGAAAAAGGCGTTGGGAGTCTTCGTCAGAAAATATTAACTCTTCAAGAGCCAGCAGCTGACCTCCCAACAAAACTTCTTCTCTATAGAAGTCTAATACTGCCACTACTCGTTTACGCCTCGAAGCGTGGAGCTATGCTGCACCAAATGTATTGATTCAGCTCCAAGTGATTCAAAACAGAGTACTCAGATGTATACTTGGTGTAACAACAAGCACAAACAATGCGTTAATCCATGCAGAAACTGGGACCAAGACCCTAAGAGAGCTATACGACGACCGGGACAGAAGTTTCTACAGCAAAACCCTACTGCTGGAGGAAAACGAAATAATCAGAAACCTTGGGCAGTATAACCCCCGAGAACCCAGGAAATACAAAAAGCCAAGATTGGAGTAGAAGGTCCCTTACCCATCTCAAAAAATTCCCGACTAGCCTGTCCTAGTCCCCATCACTTTTATCCTTAGCAAACCCATCCTCTCTATCCAACTTGGCAATCGGCAAGTAATCGTTTTTCACAAATTCGCAATCACTTATCCATTCCTCACTTAGTGTCTAACATAAATTTGTGCTTTATTTCCGCTCATCCACTTACACATCGGGCCTGACTGCACTTGTGTCTACCATCACAGTGTACTAGGGTCTGATATAGTTACTCCACCACAAAACATGCTCTCCAATTCACAAATTCTTTCCAAAACTCAATTTGCATCCCACAACCAATAAACACTTCTACAAAAGAGGTCTGTGACTACAGATCGATACTCTTAGGTATTAACAAGCCAACTACTATCTCTGAGGGTCGCTTCTGACAGTAAAAGCTGGTAGACAGGCAAACAAGGGTGCGTCATCAGAGGGCAGTCGACTCACGTTACACTATCACCCACAAACGATCAATCCTACCATACCAAGCTACTTCATCCCAATAAAAAAATCCTTTCTATACCCAAGACTCAGCTCAATCACTCACAATCACCATTTTATCATATCATAGTGTAATATGTATTAAAACTTCTGTAATTTTCTTACAGCTTCATATCATTGATTTCACTCCTCAGGTAATTAATTAATCATTCATAAGGTTAAGAGTCACGAACGTGATTAGATACTCAAACAATAAATCAGCCCTTTCTATGATGAACTAGATTGGCGTTTCTGTCAATTTGGAGATTTATAGTTGGGCAACAGCTGAACGGCAGATGACAGTCGCACACAGTGTTACCAACCCTACCAATTTTTCAGTAGATCTACTGATTTTTAACTTTTCGACTTATCTACTGATTAATTCAAATAAAATTAACAAATATACTGATATGTTCGTATGTTGTCAACTTCAATCATTGGCTCTTTGAAATGATGGTATAGATGAATGAGGAGGGTTTCGGGGGTAATCTGAGGGAGAGGGAAAAGCTTCTACGCAGCGTTGTATCTCGACAACTTTCCAAAAAAATTTACTATAATAACAGCTGTAAACTTAACCCTCTTCCAAAAAGTTGACTGTCACAGTGAATAGACAGGAAGGCGCTAATATACTCGTTTGAAGAAATCCACTCATTTTAAAACACACAATTTGTAACAGATTATTTTGTCTAGCTTGTGTAGCACGTACTTCAGGACTCTTGAATTATGAAGCGTTGATCATAGACATAGATTTTTTTTTGTAATTTATTAATTTATTTTAGATGCAGTATTTTACGTGCACTTTCTGAACCTACTGATTATATCATCACACGATAATTTATATTAGTGAGAGCAAAAGGAACTATTAATATTGCAAGCAAAGGCATTTTCAAATACCCAGAGGGTTATTTTACATTCCACAATTGACATTATGTCTTCAAAGATAAGAGTTGTGCTTGATCTAAACACGAGGGTAAAAGTTATTTATGCAAGTGAGAGAGATAAATTATCTTATAAGCAGGTCATGAAGATGTCTAGCATCGGTAAAACTCAAAATTGTACGAGATTCTAAGGAAGAAAACATTAATTTTGAAGTTGTGGGAAAACTTTGCTAATGGAAAAATAAAACTAGAACTTAAAACTGCAAACGAAGACATTAATGAAATAGTGTAGGAGTGGTTTGTCTGTGTTAGGGCGAAAAAAACTTCCTGTCGGGTCCAATGGCACAGGAATACGCTTAAAAAAAGTCTCTCAAGAACTGGGAAAAACTGAATTCAAGGCATCTAACTGATGGTTGGAGAGTTTTTGGAAAATACATCGGATAGTTTTTAACGAACTTTGTGATGAATCGAGTGATGTAAATAGTGAAACTATTGAAGAGTTGGATGCTATCTTCAATCCATAATCGAGGAATATGAACCTGAAAACATAGCGAATGGTGACGAGAATGGGCTGTACTTCCGCGCGCTACCAAATAAATCTCTGTGTTTGAAAGGTGAAGAATGTTTGGGGGAAAATTGTGCACAGAAAGATTGACTGTTTTTCTATGTAGTTTTATGTCATGTGAAATGGAAAAACCATTAGTTATCCGTAAAGCAGCAAAGCCAAGATGCTTCATAAACATGGACATATGGAAACATCCCGTTTAATGGAGATCCAACAAAAAGGCGTGAATTAAGTCACAGATCATGAATGAATCGTAAAAGACTTTTAATGGCAGAATGAAAAAGAAAAACCAGAATGTTGTGTTGTTTTTGGATAACGCAACATGCCACCCCCACATTGAAATTTTCAACGTGCGACTTTCTTGATTCCCTCCAAACACCACAAGTCTAATTCAACCAATGGATTAGGGCACAATTCAGAATTTTAAAGTGTACTATTGTACATTATTGATATAATCTTTGCTCGCCAATATTAATTCTACATAATCCTCCTCTGAGCTTGCAAGAACCATCTCGGTTCTAGATGCGGTTATTTGGTTAAGTCACGCTGTAAAGTAGTTGTTGCCAGAAACGGTGACAAAGTGTTTTAAAAAAACAGAATTTTCTAAGAGTGAAGTTACTGCTAGTGTATAAAATGAAAATAACCTGCAGGACTTATAAAACTGCATGAATGAAGCAGCTTTCAATAACTGTAATGCCGAAGACTACATCAACATAGACAATAACGTGCAAACTGTACCAGACACAATGGATATTGATGCCTTAGTTGGGAATTTTAAAGAAAGTTGGAAAGGAGAAGATGAAGAGGAAGAAGACCAGGAAAATGACAGTGTGTTGGAAGAAGAAAAATGTATCGTGAAGACTTATCAAGATGGTGTCAAAAGTTTAAAGGAACTGCAGCAATTTGCCCTACAACCGAATGATTCTGATATGCTTAGTATGATTTCTCAGACTAAAGTGTTTGTGGAAAGTCAGGCAGCCAAGAGAGTAAACTGTGTGCAAAACACCCTGCTTGACTACGAGAAAAAAATAAAGACAGAGTGAGCTATGTTTTTCTCTTCAGTGTAATGTTTCCATACTTTCATTTATAATGTGAATAATGAGTACTGTGTAATAATGAGTACGCTATTTTACTTTATGATTTATATCCCAATTACTTAAATGTCGCTGGTTTAATTTTATAGTACACCTTAATTAAACGGTAACTTGGCTTTAGCGGAAAAATATCTTGGACCTTTGCGGTTCAGTTTAAGGCTGGTTTCACTATAGTAAGATTTTTTTTCATATTTATTTTTACCCGCCCCTAGTTGGTCCGCTGACACAAACATAGGTCTTGTTTCCTATGGTTTTCTGATGATGAGAAGACATAGGTTTGAATCTCGGTTTGGTGTATTTAGTTTTTTTTCCCTACATATTTTTTCGCCTCAACGCAGATATGCTATATCTATCCACATTACCACATACTTCTCCTTACATCATTAGTGTAGTTATGAAACTAGCCTTATGGGTAGTGAAACACAAAGCACTTAAAACTAACCTTTTTAAATCATGTGTTCACACAACCTTTGCAACTCATAGTATTCACATTACCACGTTCTATTAAACAATTGTATGACATTTTTGTCAAAAACCAATAATTATTTATTATATAGGCTATCGCTATTTACCTAATTTATCCCTGCAAATAATAATGTATATACATTTGGAAACAGCTAATTCAATTCGTTATCATTTATAAATATTGATAAAATTTCATTGTGAAGGGGGTAAACCCATTTTCATTCATGATAAATAAAAATTGCTATACCAGTAATCAAACCTGAGACCCCTAACTCAGTATTCATACACGCTATTGACTAAACTAAGGTACCGAACCTAATAAAAAGAAATTCTTAACTGTATATTTCATGTACATAGCTAGATAAAATATAGGCATCATTAACATGTTTACCAGCTATTCAAATATTAACTAGTATCAAAACTTAGAGTTGGTTTTCTATTAACAATAAATCATACAGTTAACATTTATATTCACTACCCATTCTAATTATGCTCCTATGTACTAATTACGAGAGTTGATTAGGGATTTTAAAGGCTCAATTTAGAGGAAGTGTACCGGCATTTGTGTGGAGAGAGAGTGGGAAGCCATTTAGGAAAAACCACCCTCAGTATACCCGACCAGGATTGAACCACGACATTCCGTCATCGGCAATCTAGTATATTGTGATAGTAGTATCTTAGACCAGGGCTCTCAAAACTACGGCCCGTGGGTTGAATCTGGCCCATGGAATAGGTCTGTCCAGCCCATGATCGCCCTGACAAAAATAAAAAAAAGCAAATAAATAATTTCAGTGAAGAATACCGAAATGATGGTATGCCTTTGTACAAAAAATGCCTACATAAATAACTCCATATGCGACCAGTGGCGTAATCAGAACTGCCATTCTGTAATGTGCGTACTGTACATTTCCTCAGCACTCGCTGGTGGTGTTTCATAAAGTGCCTGTTAAGAGGAAGGGTTGAGGTACGTTTACTAATCGGTGAAAGGGGTGATAATCATGTTTACTGAACAGCTTACATATATTCAGGTTTATTATAATACACATATATAGAATAATATATGTCTCGTTTTCGATCCAATCCACCTATCACTTTCAATATTATGATGTGGCCCTCTGCTCAATAAGCTTCAGGGCCACCGCCTTAAACCATGTAGCCACTGAAGTGGGCTATTTTTTACTTGTACAGTACACAAGTTTGACATAACAACTTAATATAAGAAATATAGGTAAGAAGAGTAGCTAAGATATAATGAAACCATATTAGCCAGAAGAGACGATAGGAAACCCACATTGATAAATAACATATGGATGATCCCATTTGGAGCCGCCTTCTAAGATTCAAGCTCTGATCTTCTCACTAGCAGCGACAAAGAGCACTTCTAGTTTAACTCTTTAGACTACTTGGATATAACTGCGGTTAGTCCCGTTTAAGAATGTTGTTTGATACCCTATGATATAACATTATCGTAAATTTTAGTTGTGTCAATTAATAGTGGGCCTTGTATTTTATAATGCTATGTCTAACATATTATTCATGTAGATCTTTTTTAAATATCGCTGAAAAAAACTTATGCTAATTAAAACCACATTTAAAATTTTTATAAAACTGTTTTACATTAAATCTCCCTTTAATGTTATAGTCGGCTTGTGTTTTGAAATTTCAACTACACTATCTCCAAACCCTTGAAATTTCAACTACACTATCTCCAAACCTTTTAAATTTCAACTAAACTGTATCCAACCTTTTAACATACCTACCCAATTATGTTTTCCTGTTTTGTTTTGTAAATAACTTGTTAGAATAACATATGAAATTAGTTAAACCATACGGTCACTCAAAAATGAGCCCTGAAATGCCCACTTGTATTTAGCTACTTGGAGTATCTTGGAAAAGTAATACATATTTCATGATACAGATTTAAATTGAATTGGTTGTAAATTATTTATGGCTTCTAGTAAGTACATTTTCTAATTTTATCCAAAACCTTGTGATTAAATTTAATCAGTAGAGCATATTATTAGTACCTGTGACATTTTATGAAGATATTTAAGGAATCTTCAACTTTATTTTCTTACTCCTCCAAGCTTATACAGTCGTCTCTATTTGATATTTTTATGAGCATATTTTATCAGTTTATAAATGAATTTGTTTGATACTAGAACGAAATTGCTATAGTCCTATTATTTTCACTCAGCTATTTTCTAAGTATGTAAACATGATAGAAAGTCTGGAATGTTTGAATGTGATCAAAAATCAAGGTTTCAATTGATATGGTGTCTGGTTTATCTTTACAAAATGTATTCTAGAGAACGTCTTGAATCATTTTTACAGTTAATCTCCTAGGTCACATTAGACAGCCATTTGTGGATTGAAAATTTTAGATCGCATGCGTGTTCTTTAACTAGATCAGCCAATCCAAGAACACTGGATTCCACACAGTCACGTGATAGTAGGCAGTAAACACTGGGGGAATCTAATCGATAACCCAGCCGATGCCATCCGTGCAATTCCACCTAAAAGCTAGTTGGACAAAATGGCGACTCAGTCCTTTTCGCCAATGGTTTGAATCGAAGCAGGCGCTGTGGAGTTACTTACTATCTTACCATCAGATAGCACCATAAAATATTGAAGTCAAGTTTGTCCAAAATAGGCCTTAATACATACATATGATCATCATAATATTTAATTGTGTTATATCATCTCTAAATAACAGTACGAAAGATGCACTGTAATGGTACAATGACATAACAAGAATTTCTTTCAACAAATAAACAAAAGTTACACCCCCAAACGGTTTAGTTGAGTTAATTTTGTGTGGTATATTAAATCTTATCAACAAAAAAATCCTTAGCTCAAATAATAAAACAAATTAAGTATGAAATTTCTCCTCTAATCATCCTTTATGACTACATTGTATAATTTGAAGTTGTCTTGCCATTGACATGAGGTTTAAACCACTAATATATTCTATTGGAAGTATTTAATTAGAGTTATAGTTAAAGTATTTGGTTACTATTCTGCCATAAACAAGAGGATAAATATTTTTGACGTATAACATAATTTACAATTCAATAAATATTAACAAATAAATAACATTTTAGGGAAGAAGCATACTAAATGTGTATAATTTAAGAGCAAATCATTTATTTGCTGAACAAATGAAACTAAACTTTATCGGTGGACAGGCAGGATAGTTTGTCAACTATTTCTGGTATATTTTTTAGGGTGACAGAGATTTCGATTCCCAACCACGTGTAGACCTATTATAAATGGCCTATCTTATTTGGTAGATTTAGATTTAATTTACCCCAAACAGAAAGTAAGCTGTGCTACACAAACAGGAATACAGATGTATCATATAACAAATTTAATTTAATTCAATAGACTGTGAATATTGTTGTATAGTGATTCAAATAAAATTAATGCCATGATATTTATTAATCACTATGCATTTCATTTTATTAAATAAGAAAGCTATTGCCAAGTTGGTAAAGGAATAATCAGTTGTAAAACAGTAATACAAACAAAAACAACATTTATATTTAAATTACAAATTGTGTATGTAACAAATGGAAGCGCTTGGTAACTAAGTAGATAGTACTAATTGCTTTGAAGATGTCCCTCTTGGTATAGTGGTCAGAGCCCATGGCTGATTCCCTGCGGTACCATAGCTATTTTCCCGAAAGAGGAACTGTTTCTATGGTCGCCATGTTCATGATAATTAGGCTGAAATGTGGTTTAATATTTCCACTGGCTCCACACCTTCATAATCACTATCATGACGTCATCTCATTGCAGGTATGGCGTGTAGACAACCTCCAAGGTATACACTAGGAAAGGTTCTATTCCTACAGAGCGGCTAATATGTCATACGTTAGGGAAAAAATATGTAATGAGTCAGATGACGTAACGTATATCCCCAACAACTGCACCTGTTCCATACCTAGGTAGGTTCAACCCCCCAGCCTCATTCTCTGAAAAATCTAATAATGTATTTTTGTGTTACTCTTAGTTTTAAAAATCTCTAAATTATTCAAGAGCAAATGAAAAAATATATATAGTTATATTTGATGGTTTTAGCCACTATATATGGCAGCCTCTTCCCCTATCCTCCACACCCTACGAAATAAAATATTTTGGGTAAGCCCCTGGCTTATACACAATGTATTACTTAAGTTTTTCCAGACGAATGCTAATGCAGGGCTTTATATTAAACACTTCTCGACTTCTTACAATAGGGACCTATGTAAAAAAAAGTAGTTTCTGCTATCCCATTCTTTCATGGTATAAATTACTTGTGTAAAACATAAATGAGTGTACAATAAGAAAATGTGAAGTAACCATGAAGGACTTAATTGATGCCACGCCCACAGTCATTAACTCCCTGCGTTTGTTGGACATCCAACTGTGACGTTATACATAGTGATAATACGTATACAATCTCTAAAAATATTGTTAATCTGAGTTTAATGCTTGTACCATACTATTTATATGTATTTTATCTTCTAAATAGTTAATTTTATCAGGGTTCCGCAGATGTACATCAAACATTAAATAATTATACTAGTATCAAAGCCTGTCAGCGACCAGCAAAATAAGCTCGAAAAATTAGAATGCAACTTATATTTTTAGTATAAGCTGAAAAACTAAAATCTCTCACTCACTCTTAGAAAGTATTTTTTGAAATAAAAGGAGTTAGAAAATGGGGTTTTCTCAAAACTGATATAATGAGAGACTCGTAATTTGAAACGTGTCTAAAAAAATAGTACTGTGCACAGCACAGAATTTCTATCTAATCTATCTAAAAATGAGGATATTTAGGAAAATAGTGCATCACATGTCATCAAGGAGCAAAAATTAAATAATATACACTTTTAGAGAAAAATTGAGAAAATAGGAACATGTCCACTTGGGCATAACAATCAATAATAATTCAATCTTTTAAAGTACCTCCATTAAAAATGTATACATTTTTGCTTTGTTTGATAACAATATATTTCAATTATTTTTATAAATTCTATTAGTTCTATGACTTTACAATGTTAACTTATTTGGTATTTCAAATAGTAACCTAGATTTGATCAAAATTGGAAACTTCCGCTACTTTAGAATATCCACAAAGCCATTTTCATGATAAAAGGGGAATTACATTTTGTATGTAATGTTAAACAGTATCTAAAATCGAAATTTAATCAAAACAGAACGGAATTTGAAGAATTTTATTCTATCTCGGTTTGCACTTTAGTAAACTATCGTTAATTTTAGGATTTGATATCTAATTCCAAAAACTCATCAGAGGAACCCTATAAAAATCCTAAATACAAAATTTTATACCAACTGATGCGGTGATTTCGGAGATACAAAAAGACCGATGGATCGACAGAGGTCATCACGAAAACAATTTTTAGTCTTGTGCCCATATAATGCGTTCATTAACAAAGTGAAAAATTTAAGTATATAAGATGTTTTTTTACTGATCTGGTATTAAAAGAGTATGGTGAATCCAAATATGGAGGGTGCTACCTCGGAAACCCTGAGCATTTTGAGCTATGACGTAATCAAAGTGACGGCAGACTCAATCCAAACCATCAATGTTATATGAAACTGTCGACACAATATTGAACGTTTTTCAAACCCCAACCCCTCCCCTCCCCCAAAATAGAGGGTTTTGATATTTCCTTGGAAACGGCTCAAACAATTTTGTTAAAATTCTATATTTAGTTTTGCCATTTTTAGCTAGCTATTTATTGACATACATCACCTAGCCCATAAGACAACATTCCAAGAGCGGCATCACAGTTTTGTTAAAAATTAGTTCTCTTTAGAAGCGTTTTTTCCAAAAAATGTGTAAGAACTAAATTTAAAAAGAAAAAGAAACCTCTAGAATTTGTTTTAAAATATTTTTGAAAATTAGCTTATTTAAGTAAAGTAATTATAAAACTCTGTTTTATATGGGTTGACAACACTGAAAATTCGAATAAGCACTGTATAGAATAATTAATACAAATCAAATATTATAATTTATTATAATATAAATTGAATGGTACTAATGGAAATTACGCTATTTAATAAGCTTCTAATAGTATACATAATAATCTTGTAATGATATGTATAGTAAACATTAAATTCTGCAATGTAATCCTAAGATTCCTCGACCTCATTATGCATATGTGTGAGAGGATTCAAGCCGTGTTCGGTAGCACAATATTGACTGAAAGCAATACAGACAAGACCAGCTACAACACATCCACAATGTTTTACACAAAGCATATCTGCTCTACAACTACAAGAGGTAAGTTTTAGTATTTCTGGTGGTGCAACACTAGTTCCAGATGGCAAATATTACTGGATAAAATGGTTTGGATCGTTCATCTTTGATCCAAAAATGAATTGTGACATCAAAATTAAGTAGATCTATATGTACAGCTTTTTTCCACACACATGTTTGATAATGTGCTCTCTTAACGTTTTCAGCAAATGCTTGAAACTTTGGTGGAAGAGATTTAAGCTTTTTCTTTTATGTTGCATTTTTTCCCAGAAATGCGTTTTTACACACTTCAAAACGAGTAGCTGTCATTGCACATGTTGTATTCTTATACCAACTTATCACTGCGTCTTACTACCCGTTCAGGTTTAACGCTTAAGAACTAATTACGCAAATGGGTTAAGAATTGGGAAGGTTGAATATAGAGGAAATGAACCCAAATCTGCGTGGAGGGAGAGTGGAAACCCATTTAGGAAAAACCACCCCAGTTCACACGAGTGAGATTCGAACATTGATCTCCCCATCCTTGGCAGTCTAGATCAACACGAAACTAGCGCGTTAGATAACTACACCACCTAAGCGGGTTGTTGTATTCTTGATACCATAGAGAAGACTGATAAACTTTGTAGCTTCATTCGGATGTTCCAATCTTCTAAAGTTGTTATTTTCATGTCACTTTGCACAACCCCCTGGTTCTATTCATCTATTGCAAAATTTTAGACAAATTGAATAATATTTAGGGTTTGCACACTTTTATCACTACTTCTTCTAAATCTCTTTAGAGTTCCAGTTGACCAGAAATGTAATGGTCGTCATTCAGGAGTTGAACCGATTCGGTTTACGTGACCATATCATTGGTCTCTCGTTTGATACTACAGCGTCAAATACAGTGTTGTTTAAAGGAGCGTGAATGATGATCGAGAAGGAATTTAGGTGGACTCTGTTGTGACTGGCTTGCCACCATAACACCCATGAACTGATCTTGAAGGGCGTCTTTGAAGAATGTCACCACGTACCATCATGTGGTCCTGATATCAATATATTTCAAAAGTTCCAAAACCATTGGAATTTAGTTGTTAAGAATTCATATACGACGATGCCAGATGAAGAAGAGCTTGTCCAAGGTGTTCTAGAAGAACAACGTGTGAAAAAAGTTGACTACCTTCAAAACCTCTTTAAAGATGAAAGTCACCTGAGATAAGATTATAAAGAGATTTACGTCTATCTCTACTCTTTCTTGAGAGTGTTCTGAAGGTGATTTTAAATTCAAGACTTCAGGAGCCCTTCATTAAGGAAGGTGGATGGCAAATTCCATATATGCACTTAAAATTGTCCTATTCAATAAACAACTGGAGATGACTAATCGTGAATAGAAGGGAATGAAAAAGAAGCATATTTTGTCAGTCTAATATATGTCCACTTTTGGCATGAGGCAGGTGTTAGTCGATGGGCACCAAAGAATGACTTTGATTTATTTATATTCTGAACTCTTACCCAGATAGAGATATCAAAGAGAGTGCTTGAAAATCACTAGGAGACACCTTTGGCATCTATCAGAAATAAATGCATGATTGGATTTCCTGAATGAAAGTATTACTCCAGCTGAAAAGGAATGAAATGATTCGATGGAAATAACATACCTTTTCAAGGGAAAAACCTGAGTGATTTTGCTAACAGCCATACAAAGACACTCTTTGTATTGTTTGGTGTCAACGATGAGGGGGGAATATTTGAGTTATGCGCTAAGAATCTCCATCATGCCCTTATAGAGGTGAATAACCCTGCAGAAAGGGGCATTGCTTACCCTGATAAAGATGTTCAATGAGTCAGTCAGGGATGAACAGCAGAAACAGTTCCTGTTGAGGATTGTCGAGCACCACAGAGAAGTTGTCACCAAGCGAACGAAAGCAGGAGTTGCATCTTACAAATGTAACTAATGTAGATAACATGAATGTGTATGTTTCATCCGAGTCTAAATATTTTTTGAAGTTTAATTTTATTGGAAGGGTTTGAGAATAAGAATTATTATGATTTTAAATCGTGTTTCTTTAGCATACGATATATTATTGTGAAAGTGTGAAACTTCTAAATACTATCCAATCTTCCTAAAATTTATCAGATATTCTTTTTACATCAATATGAATTAGGGCATGAGCAAAGTCAACGAAAATATAATATCTTAATTTTAACCCTATAATATTAAACACCCTAAGCTTCATTCAATACATCCAATATGTCTTCTTGTTCTTCACCTGACTTCTCAAGCTTATATCCCCTTGTCAGTACTTTTAATACTGTTGACTTTTATATTCCAAATAGCCCTGTTACATTATGACAGGCAGAAAGAGATGTGCTTCCAACAGGTATGAGACAGTACTAATATGTGTATGACATGTGGCACGATATCAATGGCCGTTCGTTCTTTCTGAGTAGCCTCCGTGTTAAAAGAACACTGTGGTTTATTTTCTGAAAATTGATGAAACAGGAGACGAAACACATCTGTGTAATCGTATATTACTCTAATATTCACATTAGTTGCACTGGCACGTGCAATTGCTTCTTCCATTATAATGAGATAGGC
The DNA here is from genome assembly GCA_039000515.1 of Timema cristinae. Taxonomy (NCBI): domain Eukaryota; kingdom Metazoa; phylum Arthropoda; class Insecta; order Phasmatodea; family Timematidae; genus Timema; species Timema cristinae. The sequence continues at coordinate 2,651,036 of JBCFYV010009882.1, read as the reverse complement.
TTCTTTATGATCGGTTTCAAGATCTGACCACATAGAAGACACAACTTTATGAATTTGTCTAGGTGAATGATGGATGGAAGTTATGAACAGCTTTTTAATTGTTTACAAACATGTAGCGTTTTCGTGTAGAAGGTGGCCCTAAAGTCCCGCACCATAGGCAGATTATGATAACTGTGATATTTTTGTGATATTTTTACAGGTGAATCGTGTTTACTACTGAAGAGCAGGCTGAAGTAATTCTGCTATGTGGACGCCAAGATTATTCCCACAAGGACGCCACTGCTGAATTTAATCGACGGTACCCAGATCGAGAGCTATTAGCGCACACCACTTTGCACAGGTTGCTGCATAAATTCAAAACCAAAGGTAATGTGGTGGATGCGCCACGAGCAGGACGACCAAGAACATCAACTGTGGTGGCGGGAGCTTTCCTGTCAAGCCTGAAGAAATCTGCACACCGAACAAGCTTGGAACTGAACGTTTCCCGTACAAACATTTAGCGCATATTGTAAAATCACAAGTTTCACACTCATAAGTTGCAATTACTGCACCACTTTAGAGAAGACGATCCTAACCGTCGCGTAGACTTGAAATGTCTTTCTAGGAAAGTTGGAGAAGGATGCAGAATTTTTTTGTAAGGTCATGTTCTCTGATGAATCTAATTTATATATGAACGGTGAAGCAAACCTACAGAATAAGCGCTACTGGTCCAACCATAATCTACATTGGTTTACTGCCAAAAAGCAACAAGGCGCCGAACGCATAATGATTGGTGTGGTCTGTGGAATTACTGCTTTATGGGCCCCTAATATTTTAAAGACACTGTTAACAACGAAATATATCTGGCTCTGTTAGGAGACTCATTAATTGCCGACTTGGACATAATTGGTTCGCGTCCGAAGTGTTTTTTGCAAGATGGGGTACCCCTCGCCCCCCCCCCCCGCCCCCCCCTATGCCAGACACATACATCTCTAGATGGATAAGAACTTCCTTCAATGGAATGGCCAATGGCCGTAGTGGATCCGCGGAATGGGCTCCCTGATCTATGGATATAAATCCAATGGGTTTTGCAGTGTGGGGCCACATGAAAGCAAAGGTGTACAGTGTGAAAATCAGTGACATGCAGCATCTGCGTGAACGAATTTCTTCTGAGTGGTGTTATATTCAGCAGGAATTGGTAACCTTCATCCTTTGAGAGATGGGTGAACGCCTTAATGACAATGGGGGCCATTACGTTGACCAAATATTTTAAGCCATCCTATGGTGCGGGACTTTCGGGCCACCCTTTAGATAATTGGATATCAACTCAATAAGTTAAATTATATTCCTCGTTAAAGTTAACACAACATGCTGTACCGGTAGTGACGTGTTAAGAGAGAATTTGTGATGACGAGTTGCGCCTCTAATTCTTGAATATTTAGTTCCACCCTTAATACTGAATGAATTGTGTGGATGTTTTCTTTAGAATCGCTCAATGTGTGATTTATCTGTATAAACTGATGTACATTGTTTATGACACTTAACTGTCAACAAATTGTTTTCTCCAAAGCATTTTAAATTCGAGAGTGAAGTCGATCACCACGTTGTTTGCTTGCTTTGATCATCGCGCCAATTCAAGTTTCACCTTATATGGCCTGATGTTAATTGATACGTTCACAATTAAATATGCACATTATTTCGTTCATTCTATTTACACTAATTTTATAGAACGAAACTTGAAAATAAAAGAAAGTAATTATTGTTCACATATCATTGCACCTTTAGTTTTATTACACCATATAATTTTACGTAAATTAGCTTCATTACACCTGTATATGCCTTAATATTGACAAATTAAATATACATATATGTATTTTTATTATTTACGTCACGATCTTATATTTGATACCATACACGACCACTTTACGACTATAAACCAACAATGGCTTGTATAGCATCATCCACCATCTTGATGATGTCATATTTCAAAATGATCAAGATTACCGAAGTGGCAACCTTCATATTCAAATTTAGCATACCTTTTTCATAGAGAATCAGTTAAAACCCATCTTATATACTCTTGAGACATGATTAAAATATCATGCTTGTATTAAGACTAACCTGCCACCCCCCTTCTTTAACCACAAGTGTGAGTTTGCAACTGTGTGGCGCATATATAGGCCTACATTCTTTCCAACAAACATTTTAGTTGGCCTCATGTATCATTCGAGTTGTGTAAAATGTATACGCTGTATTAAATACTAATAGTGCGTTCTACACCTCAATTTAAAGTATCAACAGGTTATGGGCCTAGTAACCTAACAACTGCGCAAATATTTCGGTAATATCCCATAAAAACTGTTCGTCTGGTGATTCACAAATCCATTTTTTGAACCCGCGTTCGCGTTTGGAAGTAACGCCGTACGCTATTTTTAGGTTCACGCAGTCAGCAAACAGCTTTGTGTCGCGTGTTTGAAGTTACGGCAAACAACTTGTGTCTCGTGTTTGAAGTTACGATTCGCGAGACTAAAATAGAAATAATGTCTGAAAAGTTTGACGTGGCACACGTAAATAAGTTTGATGTCAATAATTATCATCAATGAAAATTTCAAATTAAATGTGCCCTAGGGGCAAAAGGAGTCTTTGATATTGCAAACGGCGCTATTCGAAAGCCGGCAATAGACAAAGAGAAGGAACTATAAAAGTGGAATAAAGACGACGCAATCGCGATTCTTACACTCACTACGGCAATGACACTATCACAAATCACATTAGTTGAAAATTGTGACTCGTTTAAAGAAATGCTAGATATATTAGACTCTAACTTTGATTAAAAATTGGAAATGAACAAATACTAGTCCACGAGCACTTTCATCAGTACAAAATGTCCGCCAACGACTCCATTGCTCAGCATATTGCCAAGATCGAACATCTTGCCCGACAAGTGAGAGAGACTGGCGAACAACTCAGTTATGTTACTGTAATGAAAAAATTATTGGTAGTCTATCTCCCAAATTTTGAAACTTCAGACAAGCTTGGCTTTCATTAGACGAGGCTATACAGACGAAGCCAAATATGATGACCCGTCTGCTGAATGAAGAGGCCAGTACTATATCAAGAGAACAGTCGGAAGGTGTAGTTTCAACTTCAAAAAAGTTGGAAAGCGATTTTAAAAAGTCAAATAACTCTCAAAAGTTTAATCAAAACAAAAGAATAGATCAGAATTAACCAAGAGTAGCGTGCTATAATTTCAAAAGAAAAGGACATTACGCATATGACTATCGTGCACCTAATAAACCCCAAGAAAACCGACAGCAAAACACTGAATGTGACCGTTCCCAACAGGGTCACTCCTAAGCATTCAGTGCAGAGCAGCAGGTTGCTATGCAAATGTTAGCAGTCACCACCGAAGACAACTGGACACTGGACAGTGGCGCTTCTGCACAGATGACTAATCGTAATGATTATTTTTCCAAATTTGAAGAGACTGTGGACAATACGAGTGTTGTGCTTGGAAACAATCAAGGTATTTATGTGAGGGGTAGGCGAACCATCAAAATAAAAGAAATGATCAAAGGTAATTGGTTAGACTCAATAATCACAAATGTGTTTTTACATTCATGAACTAAGAAAAAGTATTTTCTCCCAAGGTGTAATAGCTGGAAAATATATTAAGGTCCTTAAGGAAGATAGATATGCAGAAGTTTAGGAAGATAGTGAGATAGTAGCAAGTGCGATTTGTGAAACCAACAATCTGTATCAGATATTATTCCGTACAGTGATCCTACATCATTAAGTAGGCCTGTGAGTGTTAATCTAAAGTTGTGGCATGAGAGACGTGGACACATAAATTTATTCTATGAATCATGTCATTAGGGTAAACAGCACAAATTACCGTTTTCATAATCAAAACATTTCAAGGCCAAACCAGGCAAACTTATTTACAGTGACGTGTGTGGTCCAATGTCAACACCATCATTTCAGAGTGTTAAGGATTTTGTATTATTTAAAGATGACTGTTTGAGCTATAATGTGGATTTTTCATCAAGCATAAAACAAATGTATTTGTGTATTTCAAAGATTTTGGAAAGATCAATACCCTACATACTGACAATGGGATAGAATACTGTAATCAGGAAATTAAATATTATATGTCAAAACATTAATTTGAGTTTGAAACAACACCTTATACTCATGAGCAAAATGGTAAGTAGTTTTACTACTCAAGGACACACAGCCCCAGTATTGATGGAAAACACACATCATTCAGATCAAAAAATTCAACAGGAGGATGTAGGCCCACAACATACTGAACAGGTTGATGAAGAAGATAGGCACATTAAAGGGAATTACAAGCTACGACCAAGAGATATCACCAGGCCTCCCAAATGCTATGAAGCTAACCTAGGGGGAAAAGATGCACCACAGACTTACAAAGGAGCCGTGGAGAGTTCCGATGCAGGGTAGTGGACTGAGGCAATCAAAGAAGAACTGGATGGACTGGAAAAGAACAACATCTTAGTAGTTGTCGGTAAAAATGCTATATGCTCAAAATGGGTCTTTAAAGTAAAACGCACCTGAGATGGAAACATTTCACGATACAATTATTATTTATTATTATTATTATTATTATTATTATTATTATTATTATTATTATTATTATTATTATTAATATTAGCACCGCGACTTACTACCCGTTCGGGTTATACGCACTTACGCTAATGTGTAATGGTAGGGTGATTGTGAGATGAAATGAAGGACCTACAGTTTAACGTGGAATCCGAACCACGGTGGTGACCTGGCATTCCCCACATTCACAAGATGTCTTGTCAGAGGTGAAGGAAGGGTTTGGCAATCAGATAAATCTTTGCCGGGACCGAGGATTGAACCCCGGCCGCCAGCATAGAAGTCTGACACCTTACCCCTAGACCACCAGGTCACCACGATACAATTAAAGGCTATGTGCTAAAGGTTTTGCACAAAACAATGGGGAAGTTTAGAATGACACCTACTCTCCTTCAACATGGTATGACTTTATACGAGTCCTACTCACAATCGCAGCTTAACAAAGGTATACATTCATGCAGCTCGATGTGAAAACTGCATTTTTGTATGGTGAGCTCCAGGAAGATATCTACATGTTTCCACCAGATGGAATCAACATGGACCAAAACCTTGTTTGCAAGTTAAGAAAGTCCCTATATGGCCTCAAACAATCACCACATTGCTGTAATGAAAAGTTTGACAGTCTCCTGAAAATGTTTGGACTCAGCTAAATTACTGCAGATAAATGTTCATATTGAGGTGACTTCAATAAAACTAAGATTTTACTTGTAATATATGTTTATGATGGGCTGATCATGGCTGAACACAAAATTGCATTTCAACTTGAACTCAATGAACCGAATAAAAATTTGAAGTCACAATCAGACAACCAAGTTTATTTGTGGGACTGGAAATAAAACAAAATAATCTTAATGAATCGATATTTTTACATCAGACCAATTATATCAAACCAATAATAAAAATATTTAATCTTGAAAGCTCTAAGCTAACCAGTGTGGCTACTGATCCACACACTTACCTAAGTTCAAACAAAGGGGAAAATGAAGGAAAAAAAGTACCTTATCGAGAAGCTGCTGTAAGCCCTATGTTAGCTGCAATAGTTAGTCGACCAGACATTATGTACGCTGTTGAAACGTGAGTAGATATTTGGCAAATCATGGACTAAATCATTGAGATGCGGTCAAACGAATCTTAAGATACTTAAAAGACACATCCATCTGTGGCATTGAATTTACAAAGAGTGAGAATCCACCCCCCTTAATTGGCTACTCGGACTCTGACTTTGTGAACGACTTAAACACCCAACGCTCCACAACCGGACACCTGTTTCAAATGAGCAATGACCCTGTAACATGGGCTAGTCAACGCCAACGAACAGTCTCCCTTTCCACTATCGAAGCTGAGTACATTAATGCACCAACTGCAGCCAAATAAGTCATATAGTTGAGACATATTTTACTTGACATTGGGGAAACAGTGGGAGAGGCCATAGTTCTAGCAGTTGATAATCAAAGTGTAATGCGTCTGGTGTGAAACCCAGAGTTTCATGAGAGAATTAAACACACATACGTGCGTTACCACTTCATACGTAAAAATATGAGAACGGTGAGGTTGAAATCAAACATGTACCTTAAGAGGGCCAATTAGCAGATATACTAATCAAATCTCTTAAACGTGATTGTTTTCAGGCACTCCATGCTGCAAATGGAATGGCAAGATAGCAGTGCTAATAAAAGCAACTCATTGAAATTAATATGTATATAAAGTGGTTGTGTTTATTTTAAGCAAATTATACTCAAATTAACTGTATTTGTAACCCTTTATGTAACTGTAAACAAGCAATTATTTAGTGGGAGTGTTGATACAAGTTTAAAATATCATGTTTTTAGGCTTAACCTCCTCCTCTTTAATTACAAGTGTGGGTGCGCAACTGTAGTAGCGAACTCAGCAGTCCTTGCCCGTACAAACTACGCCAGCTAGAGAAAATGACTTCTCATAGTAATTTATCTATAAATGTTATAACATAATTTGTTACATACCACGCCTCGGGAACATTGCCCGGTGATAATAGCTCAGTGGGAAGAGTTGCACGGAGATGCACTGACCTCCATTCAACTACGTACATAACTTGACTAGACCACCAACTGTGCTGCACGGATTTGATCATAGCTCGCTACCAAGCTTCGAGAAATTTATTTAACCTTCCAAAGATTGCCCCCACCCCTCTACACCCATGGTTCGTCAGTTCAACTTGTATAAAACGCCTGTGTCCGATGGACACAATCACAGTCCCAAACTTGTATTCGAATACTGACATTTCTCGTCTCCGTTCAACATTACAGCAACCTAGAAGATATTAAGGTCACGATGATGGTTCCGTCAGACTCACTGGCCAAACGGAAAAATTTGTCGTAAATTATAAAGTTGTATTTAAATTTGAAGGAGCTGGGTGCTCTACTTTCAGAGTCATGTAATTTAGTTAGGCTTATTCTTTCAAGTTAAGAGTGTTTGTCACTCTAAAGTTTGTCGACTGTATTATGTATAATTAAGTTAGGTTTTGATAGTCAAAGTAGTTTTGACCATTTCATGAGAAATCTTTCATATCTCTTGTTTTATTACTCGGTCCTTTAGACCGGTAGTTTCATTGGAGTGTGTCTCACTCCCTGGCATGTTTGACTACGTTCCGGTCTGCAATGCTGCCTGATAGGAAAGGAGGAATTTAGATTGTTCAAGGCCTGTTATTGAGAGCTAGTTAGGTAATTGTTAGTTGTTCTTGTGAACCAATGTGCATTGTCGTTCACCTCTTTTGGGGTGCGCAACTTGTGGGTTTGTCGCTGCCTTTCTGGTGCGATCCGTGCCCAGTTATATGTTCATGTTTGACTCCTTCTGGAGAAGCATGAGAGCTCACTGATTTTCAGCAACTTGTATCTGAAGTGTAGTGTGTGCCTATGTTTGGCTGTGTTTAAACTTATGATCCATGGCGTTACAATGTGCGCGTTTTACATCTCAATTTAAATTACCAACATATACTCGATTTTGTTGCTTAGCTCTGTGAGTATCGGACTATTTTTCGGTTTCTGGAGGTTATTAACAGTCAATATTGTCAAAATCTCGAGTTTGATTTATTGTTTTGCGATCACAATACTTCTCTCTCCAAGAGGTTGAGATGAAGTAAAATCGTGTGGAAGGGGGGAGGTACATCTACATTGTCTAGTTGAGCTGTTTCTCTTACTGTAAAAAGTGTTAAGCCCGAAGTATTACTGGGCTCTCAGGAACTGTATCTGGTAACGTTTGGAAGTTTCATTTAAATTTTAAAGTTGGTACATAAATTTAGACCATTTTCAGTGGCTGAATGGTCTAAGGTTTCACTCTCGTGTTGGACTGGCCTGCTGATGACGGGGAGAATTGGGTTAAAATCAGGGTCGGGTCTACTGAGGGTGGAATTTCCTAGATGGTTTCCCACTCTCAAATGCGGGTAGATTACCTCTAAGATGCTTCCTTTATCATCACTTGATTAATCCTCATGTAGGTGTATTCTTATGTATAACCTGAATAGATAGTAAGACGCAGTGATAAAAATAATTTAGGAAATGAAAGACATTTTGCAAATAAACATCCTTTTATAATACTTTTTTGAAAAATGTGGTACAAGAGGCTAAATTATAAATCTGTCCTTTTATCCGCAAATAATAGGGGCCGTATCCTGGTGGTGCCTTTACCTCTGTCCCCATTAATTGAATTAACACAGGTTAATAAAATTATAAAATGAAAACCAAGAAAATGAATCTTTCAGCACAACTCCTTCCTTCAAATAATTATAGAATTTTGTATACTTTCTCTGAAACTAATGCATATACTAATTTTACTCTAGAGCATACAATAAAAAGGCAAATAAAAGTTAATTTCATAAGATTTAAATACCTTTTCTATAGATATTTTGATAAAAGCCATATTTTTGGTGATATTTCTAAAAAAAAATACAATTTTTCCCCATTCTCCCCCAATTTTCCCCTTTTAGGCTTCATAATATTTTGTAACCTCATTTATTTCTGAAAATGTAGATAATCTTCAATATATCTGTGAAAGAGTTGTGCTGAAAGGACTTTCTTGGTTTTGTATATAAATATTGATCTAATTCTACTCTACTAAATGAAAAGACGCTGCTAAATTATATAATGTGGCATAATAAAGTCTTTTCCACAGAAAATTTGTCTCTCATAAGGTATTGCGAGACAGTAGTCAATGAACGGTAGGTAAGTAACTCTGTTATGTGTCAACTGCTGATGAACTTCCTAGGAAAACCTTCTCGAGTGAGCCACCGAACACAGATTCTGAGACCCAGCACTAGATAGTGTTGCCATGAGTTTGGATGAATCTAATTAAAATATTCGTGTTTCTTTTAAGAGTCTGGAGGAATATCCTCACATATAATTTTCTGTATAGTCTATGTAATGTATTGTTTTCTGTGTGTCAACAGGTAATTTAAAATATAATCAGTGTATGTGTTTACTGTTTATTTTGTGTAATTTGTGTACTTCACTAGGATCTTGTGGAGTGTTATCTACATACATCTTAAATGAGCTATGTGTTATTAAGAAAAAAAGAAAGAGGATTGATAGGAGAAGCATAGTCATTATTTTCAATAAAGGAAAAATAAAAATACTTAAAAAGTTCGAAGTCTTTCTTTGAACTTTTAGGTAGCGCCCTTGGCCAGCTGCCTCAGATCCAGACTTCTAAGGTAGCGCCCTTGGCCTGCTGCCTCAGATACCGACTTCAGATGTCGCACCTTTGACTCCATCGCAAGATTCCCCATGACACTACAAGGGGAGTGAAAGAAGGGAGGAAAAAAGAACTAAAAGGCCATAAACACCAGATACAAGACATAATCCAACACCTCCATAACCCATCCACCCATTACCTCAACCTGCCCACGCACTCAATACACCCGATCCTTCCTCCATCCCTCCAGCCTCCCCTCAGACCCTAAGCCATTCCCCTACACCTCTATCCAGTGGGAACATCTAGCCTGGGACTTTGGGGGAGATCCTCAAGCAAGACTCCTTGGAGGACGAAGATTTTTCCTTTTCTCTTTAACAAGATGTTCTCCATTTAGCCCCTCCTCCAGGGGTAGATAACTTCTTGTCTTGCGGCCTCTCTTCGGGTAAGTATTTGTCACCACAGAAAAAGCTAATTATAAATCATGGTCGCACAATAATAAACGTTTAATATTTTCTTATCCTCTTTAGCTCTTCATCGTTGTTTACCTTTTTTAGCCTCCTGCAAATTTTTACGCTCCTCCTCAGTTTTTTGAACCGTATTTTATTCTTTTTTTGTACTATATTCTTCTCCTTTTCTCCTCTTCTTTAAATTTTTATACCACCATTATTTTTTTATTCTTCTCCGATCTTTTCCACTTATCTTCATCTCACTAGTTAAATCTTTGGAATGCCATTCTTTTGTTGTTCTTTACTAACCTTATCCTATTTTTCTATTCATCTTCATCGGACCTTTTGACTTGTTTTCTATTCTTATTGCTTTCAGATCTTTTACTTCTCTCATCTAGTTTCTACTGGCTCAATGACCGTCTATTTGGTTCTTTCTCCTTTCATAACATATTCCTAATTGATTTAGGTATATTTTTGAAGTGTACTGTCGTTTGTACAATGCCAGGATCAGGGGTGTGTGTGAGGATATTTGTAATTGTGAAGTTTTGATGGCTGGCAGCGTGTGTGGAACAGGCTCCCATATCAAATTAGCCACTAAAAACTTCCCCAGAAAGGTGGAGGCACCTGACAGGGTGTCTTGAAAACCCTTTCCTGGACCAAACGCTTGAAAGCGCTCGC